>QNGE01003560.1:5030-81202 GCA_008508345.1 Paragonimus westermani
GTAGGTGGTTGTGTCGTTGAGCAGTTGTTTTGCTTTCTTCACGTAGTCTACCTTGTCCACGATAACTGTCACAACGTTAAGTACCAGACGAACACAGTTGACAACGCATATGTTCAAGCCAAGGTGGTTGGATAGTCTAATGGTAAAACAACATCCAGTAGCGGACGAATGTCGTATGTAAATGGCCAGTCTGAAGGGAGCAAAGTGATGACGAACAAAACCATTAATACGTTAGTAGGGAACGATGCATATCTCTTTGATCACAACAACACAGTCAGTCGTGGGGTCTTAGGACAGGGGCTTGACCCTAACAAACTGAATGTAAGACGGTGGTATTCAGTTTTCTACTTCATAAATTGTACCTGCTTCGTAGACAACCCGGTCGGACAACGAAAACATTCACTCCACCTAACCTGACTAATCACAGTTTTTATTGGTGTCTCCAGCCACCGTCCTTCTGAGCAGGGAAGAAGACGACCGCAACCTGCAATGGCTCATCGCCCGACCTCTAACTTCAGTTCTGTAAGCCAACTAATCATTCGTGTACTTCACGCCGAAATAATGTGGTCATGGTGACAGGCAGCTTAATGTGTGCAAATCCACATAAATTGACGTTTTCTTGAAGATTGAGCGAACGCTTTTTCTTGACAATCACCACTAACCGCTGTTTGAGTCCCATGAATATGCCCAGTTTAGTCATGAGAAGAAACGCGTAACAAACAAGCTTGTTTTCAGTGCTTCATTATCAGGCTAAATACAACACATTTATATTGGTTCACTGGGGGTAGTATGTCAGTGGGGTGAGGGATGGTGATCATTAATGTTCAGTTAGTCAAACTCGTGAAATCTAGTTATGTAGCACCAGTGAATTTGGTCCTAAGCACATGCTGGCATGCGTGGCTTTGTTGCCGGTGTCGGTATCCTGGTCATGTCCGATGCGCCGTGGCTTCGGCTGCGGTGTTTGAGTTTGAATGTGATGTGCGACCCGTTCTGAAGACAATGTCAGGTGGGGAGTTTGACTGGGGCGGTACATCTGTCAAATGGTAACGCAGGTGTCCCAAGGTAAACACAGCCAGGACGGAAACCTGGCATAGAGTGAAAGGGCAGCCGGCTTAACAGATTCAAAGGCAACACGCCGTGCTAGACGTGCATGACAGGTAATTTGGCTGCCCGTACCCAAAAAGCATGCAGCTGTCCACATCAGAGTGAGAGTAATATAACCCGCTAACCCGCATCATGAGCGCGTCTACACCAACTTGGTCACGAAGACCCCGCGACATCAACCGTCAGTGAACGACGACACCAGAGGTAGCCAACATGCTCGAGGTTGGACGTCTGTCCCCACCCGATGCATTGTATACCGGCAAGTTAGAAAACGTTTGCAACCCAATTCACTGGTGCTACATAACTAGATTTCACGAGTTTGACTAACTGAACATTAATGATCACCATCCCTCACCCCACTGACATACTACCCCCAGTGAACCCATATAAATGTGTTGTATTTAGCCTGATGATGAAGCACTGAAAACAAGCTTGTTTGCTACGCATTTTTTCTCATGACCAACCGTTGTGTTATCTTCATAATCGTTGGGATTACCTTCTGTGATGTTCTCTATATTGCAAGCTAACTTGCGTATTCGCCTTCAGCTGACTTTGGACTTGTGTTTGGGGATCGTGGTGACTATCTCCATTATCAACGCTATTCCATCCAAAATGTCATTGCCTACTTCTTCGTAATCACTTGTGTTGGTTGGTGACTGAATGAGCATCATGAGACTGTCACCTGGTTTAACAATTGAACTGACTTATTCCAGATTGGTCGATCAATCGCGGGTACGGCGTGAAAGAGACTTTTAGCTGACCACACATGTCAGATCAATACTTATAGAATACAGAGTAAAGCCAAAGGTGAGACTAACGAATGTCATTCATTAAGTGTTGAATGACTGTTCAGATTACGAACTGAAAGTGCCAACTTCCTAGTTAAACTGGCAGTTAGCATCCAGATAGGAACTCATTAATTTCAGTCATGCTTCGACGTGGTGATTCTATGTTTACTGCTGCACTGTGTAATCGCCTGGTCGACTCGATTTTACTGGACGCGTATAACCTGGTGGGACACGGGATCCGCCTAATGACGTCGTTAAAGTGGATTACTTACATGCAGTCTACAGACGGGTATGCGATTAGACTGAGGCTTCAAGTAAGATGGCGTTACTACCAAAGTCAAGTCTAACGGTTGCTCAAATTGATGAATGTAAAGTGGTCCTGTTGTCTGTTGGTGATTGCAGCGGCGAACTTATTTTCATTTTATTTGCGTGCAGTAAACTGTGGTGACAATATTGTGTATAAAATATGTATCTCATTTCCCAGGTTACAGTTCAATGTGTGCACTGATGATATTTTCATGGTTTCAGATCGCAAACCAAAAGAGATGTGAAATTAATTTTGTTCAGTGTGAAGAGTGTCTTTTCGATGGTGCCACCTCACCACATAGTGTCGTTTAGCGGAATCGAGGGTGGCACTACTCAGGGAGCTCGCTTGAGTATGTTAATTTACGTCATCCATTCATGATACATACGCTCATGTAACACCACTTTTCATCTAACCTCTGATCGACTATTACCTTGTCGCCATTTTATGGTAGTAGGCTGATTTCGTGAAGTAAATGACACGCTTCTCATAATCCAGGGCTCGACAGATCGGACAGCAGTGTGTGTCACAGAAACGCTCGTATGATTCCAAACAGTTCTATAAACGATGAAAAAATGTTAGCAACATTTCTGAAGAAGCTTCGGTTGAAGATGGGTAAAAAAATTTGAAATGATGATTATACTTTATTCTAGTCTATTTCAAAACACCAAGTTCATCGTCTTGAGGAGTACTCAACTATTTACCGATACTTTATTTCGAATTTTTACTTGTGCTGCTGGGTTGCGTATAATTGCGTATTTGTACTAATAAGCATGTATATGAAGATACGACTTTATTTTGATCAGCCCGTAAAAGCTGTGCAGGAGGCCCATGTATGCAAGTTGTTGCTATGACTGAGGTTTGCAACCATTCATATGCTTTTCAAACCCTGACCAGAGGGCCTAGTTGCAATGTCGGTCGACGTTCTACTGGCTTCAGCTGGGAAAGTGTTTATGTACGTGTTAAGTTTTGTTAATCAAACAGAATGAAACTCGAAACTCCGCACTCATATAGCCTCCCCGCAAGAGAAATTGGTCACCATGTGTATGCAATTTTTAGTCCATTGAAATTCCTGACTGATTTCATCCTTCTGTCGTTCGTCCCAAAGTCGCAGTGTGATCGACCAAAAAATGAGGTATCAATCAGAACAGCAAAATCATGTACTGCACTTACCAACCTATGTCCGTTTTACCCTACCGCTCGAGAGCGTGATCTGTTTGAGACGGAGTTATCAATGGGCGTGTTATTTCTGACCACCATTATCTCCATCAGTTAGCCCACATTGAGTGGGATGATTGTGTGAGCAGCGCGGGTTCTCGCCAGCATGTTTGACAGATAGCTGGGGTTTTTCGGTCACTTGATTGACCAATCTGGTTGTACAGTCTTCACTGGTTTAGTCACGGACTCCACCTATCGGTTGAGCGTTTGTCGCGAGTGAGCAATATGCACCTTTGCCACCATCAGTTGGGTATAACTTCGTGATGGTTGATCCCCTACTTGTTCACGAACTACGGAGATCGTGACTGTTCGTTTGAGTGGATTGTGTGTGTCGCCATTCCGGTTTGGGTCTTGGTGACCACTCAAATCAAATATCAGATACAGTACCCAAGATGACAGCATGCCTCAGTCAGCCAAGTGCTAGCACTCACACCTGTTCCGCTTGGTTCGTTTGGCTTTGTTTGATCCATGCTTATCTTTTTATTGAATTAGTCTCCTTGTATGTTATTACATATCATCTCACAGTGAGCAACCGTCCACACGAGGTTACCTTCTGGTTTGATTTATAACCGTTGTGAGTGGATTGGTGAGTGAAACTACACATTACACACGAACAAACAATTTGCAGTTGTGAGTAAAATGTTTTTCAGGGACAGCTTTACAACGATAAAAGGTCTGTCGACCGGTTGCAATCTTCACGTTCCTGAAACCCATCCACAGGCTGTATTGGTCGTAAGACTTGTAACCATGGTAATATTGTCATTTTCTGAGGGTGACCTAATCTAACCCCTTTCACCTTTCCACGATAATTTATAATATTTCGCCATGCTGCCTTGCTCCACTGGACTGCGGTACTCAGTAGGAGGTCACGCTGTTGCTAATGTGCACCTGATATCCACGTTACAAATTTCATCTAAGTTAACCGAGCATCCCCAAAGGCTAAACGAACACACTCGTTTTTATCCTCCACTGGTCACGTAACAGCATTGTTTGCCAGTTCAAAAAATTATCAGAAACGTTTCAGTTCACTGGAAGTGGAACAGTTACATGTACATCTGATTCCGTGTTAAACAATTCAGAAGTAATTATCGATTACTGGTATTCATCTGTCCTGTGATTGTAGGGGTCACTACTTCTGTTTAATGGTTGCACGGCTCCTGCTGTCTCTTTGTAATTCGATGTTTGAAGGGCAGACTATGCTACAGTTCCGACATGTAAATACAGCGTTGGATGTTGCTATTGTCAACTTAGGTCCTCGAACCTTTCGCTCAGTATTCCGTTACCACAAATTATCGCTTTCCCGGACACTTGAACTCTCGTCTTCAAATACTGTTGTATTGTACTGCCGCTTCTTCTCAGAGTGTAGCTATAATGCTTTCATTATTCAGATCACCCTTACACATATCTTCGTGATAAATGATGGGTATTCCATGCCAAGTGTGTCCAGAAGTACAGCACGTTCTAAAACATTTGGCTGCTTTTCAGTCCTCTCCCATGTCCCAGTCATCGTAAGTTTTCTTGACTGAGCAAGGTGAACACGCTCGGAATGTTTGCTTTACCAAGGGCAATACTTTTCAAGGCTTGGTGCTGTCATTTGACGTCAAGGGCTCGTCTGAGATAGTACTGCTGGAACGTGCCAAGATGGATTTCACTTGTGGAGTGTCCATGTATGGCTCCATTATGGATGCGTGATCAACACAAGTTTACTGTGTCGCCACCCTCTTCTCGGCTGTCAGAATGAAATACTCAGTCTGATGATCCAACTACACAGAATATCACACCATCGGCCGCTAAACACCTCTTGATAACATGCCACCAAGCTGATTCAATAAGCTCATTCCGAATGTTGTTACGCAATTGGAACCCGAAGTTACTAATCCATAGCCAACGTTTGCTGAGCAGAACTTGAAAGCAGGCTTTGTGCGCACATAAGAGTGGATGAAGTTGATGTGATAATTTGCGCGTCCATTTGCCATCTGTTTTTCTCCTTCCGCTGTTTACAAATATGTTCGTTTTTCATTTGTCACTAATGAAGATAATCGAGATAATACACTGCATGTTACATAACCTTTCACGTGTCGCCAAGACGAATGACGACAAATTGCTGCCCAGTCGGTGCAGATTCACACCAACCATGCAAATTATGGTTCGCCTTCATTATTCTATGTTCTCACACAACAGGCATATTTTTCAGTCACAATTGGTGCTATGATAATTGCGAGGATGAAGATACCTTGGCCATAGCCCCTCAGAGATGTTTTTATATCGTTCGTGGAGGTGGCCGAAGTGACCGAAGTCAAGATCGACTGTGAGAGGCTAGCTGCTCTGAGGACGCTGGTGAAGGGCAGGGCGAGGGCAGTGGTGGATGCAGCGCAAAAAGAACCTTCGAAAATGGAATGTGTCGTCGGGATGGAGACACTTGTGGCTGCGTTTGACAGCCCGACCGGCAGCCAAGAGGCCGTGTGACATTTCAAGACGATCAGGCTTAGATAAACAGTAGTTCCTTCCATGTTCGCCCACACCCTGTAAGAATCACCGGAGAAAGCACTACCGAAACTGGGCCAAGAATCACGACAACAGTCATTGGTGGTGCAGTTTACCAAAGGTCACCCGATGACCGTTCACGACCAAATCCGCACTGCCACTGTCTCCCGGTGGATGGGCCTTGATGAGTTTGCGGAGGCGATGAGGGAGTTAGGAGTTATGTCCATGACCTCGGTAGATGTGAACTAAAATGTGGATAGGAAGACACTAAAAGAAATACAACATGTAATGGAACCGCTGGTCGCAGATGCAGCCGTACTGAGACCAGTTTCACCGGAAAATGATGGGCAAAATGGCTGTCTCATCTGTGGTGAAAGAAGATGTTAGGAGAAGGACAATCAACCCGACAGTTTAAAAAGTCAAAAATTAATGTAATTTATGATTATTCTTCTTTGTTGGACGGGTAGACTAGTAATGGTAACTTTGAGAGGGAGGCCGTACATACGATGTTTGACAGTGCTTGATCGTTAGGGGGACGGTTATTGATTGCTCATGCAGGGAAGTAAATCGTAGAAACGACATCAATGATGGTCAGGACGGTTGGGGGTCATAACCTGCTAGTTGACTGTGTAAAAGTAAGCGGGGTGTGTACTGACAGCCACACTGTGAACCACCGTTCTATTGTGTCTCCAGAAACTAGGCAGACGATCCTCGGATTTCCTCGCCGCAACATATACCGTGATTGACCTGAACTACATGAGGCTGTCTACCCACGTACGATTCCTTGACAGTCACTGGACAGTAACAGAATAGTGTCAACTAAGTACGCATGGTTGAAACCCCCATTTGAACAGTCCGTTGCCCCAGTTCACGGTCGAGAAATACACTAAGCTATTCACGAACGATGACGATCTGTATGGCCTATGCAACCGGATTGTACATGAAATATCAATAACCGGAACACTTCGACCTCATTAACTCCGTGAGACATCGGTTCATCTCGAGGATGAAGTGAAAAGACAAATACAGAACATGGTGGATGAGGATGTTGTCGACGAAGCTAAAAATCCATTCAGATCAACTGTTCTCCTGGTGAAGACGTTCAAGGGGGAATTACCGTTTTTTGTGGATTTTAGACGGCTGAATGCTGTAACACAGAACACAGTTGTGCCATTACCGTCCGTTTTCGCTATTTTCGATAAGTTGCAACAGGCGAAGTTGTTCACCGTGTTGTGCTTACGAACCGGATGGTGGCAGGTGGCAGTTGTAATGAGATTGAACTGGAACAGTTTCCTGATTTGAGAAAATTGAACTAATCAGAACGCATGCACAAGATCCTGCAAGCGGAATTGCGGTCGAGTGACGCCGACCAATCAAAATGTCGAGCAGCTAGTTGGTCGAATTTATGTGTAAGAAATGCCAATTAAAACAATTATTTCAATGCATGTCGGATTTAATCAACCGATTTGGTTGAGGCAAGTTTGTGGAACATAGCAACGAACAGGCCAATCAAAACGCAGGAATGCTTGTCGCCAAATAATGACCGCGGATATTTTTGTTTCAGATGTGTGGCCGGGGGTTCGATTATTCTCAGGTCAATGGCGCAATGGCCAACACGGTTGCCTCACAAAACAGTAGCCGGCCTTCTAACGCCGACCATGACAAGGATATGCATTAATGATGAGCTATAGTGAGAAGATAACTTGAGACTGGTGTTTCTTTTTGAGAAAGGCCGGCCGGAAGATCTACGTGAATGCGAAGATTGCGATCAAGTATGAATAATGTTCAACTTGAAATTGCTGTTTTTCAAATAAGCTGAGATAGTTTAGTGCTGCTCGGGCGTCTGTTCTGATTTTTCTCGCTTCGGTATTCCAGCACGCGACATCAATCAAACCCGCACATACTGGAGAAACCACTCACAGCGAGTGAAAAACACTGTCAATGCAAGTGCGCGCCTTTTTGCGTATTAGGGGCACAGCTCACATTTTCACACCTGGTGTATCTGTTCGTAAAACAACCGGGTAGTGTGGCGGCGCATGGAGATGACATTACGATGTACACTAGCAAGGAATCGGAACATGATACCCATCTAGAAGCTGCCTTGAAACGAATTAAAACTTTTGACTTCGGATCAACGTCAATAGGTCAAAACCGGGACGGCCACGGATGGTGCTCATGGGACAAAAGTTTGGTCGAGTTGAAATTAGGCTTTTAACAGAGAAAATAGTGACAATCAGGCAAGCCTTGACTCCGAGTTCTAAGCGCACGCTGAGACAATTTCTGGGTCGAGCAGGGTAGTATAGTCGGTTAGTGAAAAATTTCCATTCCATTACATCACCATTGTACGAATTTCTTCGAAAAGAGAAGCAATTTGTATGGACCGACGATGCCCAGGTGTTCGTGCGAGTGGAACAAGAGATAAACGAGCAACAGCTGACGCTGAAACTTCCGAATGCAGAAGGAACGTCCATCAAAGCAGCGGATGCTAGGGATTGTGGCACTGGAGCACCACTCAAGCAAGATGAAAGAGCAATCGAACTGTTGTAACCTCAAAAGTCAATCGGCGTGCGAAGTTCTGTGTTATACGAAATACTGTACAATCTATGTGAAAACAAAGACACCGAACGTGTAAGCTCATGTGCTTGGCTGACTAACATCCGCACACACTGGACAGCAGTAAGTAGTCATTTGCCTTGGTGACACGTCCCCCATAGTGCGTAAACAATGTTCCAATAGTCGCTTCTGTACTTTCGTATTCCTGTCTATGATGATGATGATGATGATGATGATGATGATGATGAAGATAATGGCGTTGAGACCTGCCTCTTGGTTTCAGAATGTACGCCCTGTGCTACTCACAAACAGGTGTACCTTATACAGCAAAATAGTGATTATGTTGGCTGAATGTGGCATATGTTCTTAAACGTGTGAACTAAAAATTATCATTTGCTGACGCTGCCATAGCGCTTTTTAATAAGACGTTCTAGGCTGAGCACGCATGGACGTGGAGTGAGCGTTTTTTGCAAATTAAACGACACAAACGAACTCGTAATTTGAATGAATTGCTTCGGAAGCACGTGGTGTGGTTCTCTGAACATACTACATACTGAAAATGAGCATTCATAGACAGATCGTCAGAGCATCATGGACTATAGTTTTTTTGGGAAACTGTGGTACTCGGAATTAGGGACTTCGAATAGCCCTAGGAATCGTACTTGAATTGAAACCTCCAACTCAAGTAATAAGGAGGAGACCTGGTACTGGTAGCAGTAAGTAATTCTTATTCATGGATTGAGACGCCGAACTAATGGATGTACAACAGTATTAGAGAAATCTCAACCTGCCGTTTGCTGATCTCATTAGCACATTCAATATCATAAACTGTATGTTAATTGGTGGAATACGGAACAGATGAATTGGCGAATAACAAAAGGCACAACACCGAGACCGTTCGTTCAATCCTGATGTTGTATCTCTAACGCGATATTTGGATTGGCCGTTTGTCAGGTCTTCTGTTGTTCGAATATGAATTGCTGTGGCACGCACTACTCGAACGGTAAAATTTAGGATGTGAACAACTGACAATCGCACTGAAGTGGCTACTCTTAAAGTAATCTATGATTCACAGGACACACGCCCATCCTCTTGCTTAATAACCACAGATCAGCGCAACTTAATGTATGCCTCGATATGCAAGTAAATTTGAGCGCGAATTACATCCTCCACCCTAAATGGCTAATTCTCACTGCCGTAGAAATAGTGTTCCTATGGTCGCTTTACAATCCCCACAGAGTTTCTACTTTGTTGCTGAGTATCACTCCTATTAGTTAGGATTATTCCACTCTTTGAGAACAGAACGATTGCTTCAATTTTTACAAAACCGGTACTTATGGTGCAGGTTCTTAAGGATACGATTTTGTCAGTAGTCCCTATGAATTTGTTATGTAACCACGGTAGACCTGACAAATCAACAGAGGTTAAATGGAAGTGGTTCGTGTCGTATTGTTTTGTTATGACAGTCCCATCAGGCAACATACCGTGATGAAAATTTGGTCTTCAATTAAATCCATTAGTTTAGTTGTTGGAACAGTTCTAGTTCACAAGGCCACCCGCCTTATGAGTGTCTAGTTAAACGGCGAGAGTTGATGAGTGGCATATTGACTCGGGTTCACTCCAGCAATTAAGTTATCACAATAACATGAATGCTAGACACACATGGAGGAGTGTCACATGGAGAAAACTGCTATTTTGCACTAGCAGGATTCATACAACCAGATTCTACTTAGGCCAGTCATGCGGTAAAAATGGGGTTTTGTTACTCGTAAAGAAGCCGGCTAAAATGGTTGCTTGAACTGCATCTACGGTTTAAGCTATCTGCTTAAGTTCCATGATCAAATGGCATACAAGCTTGGTAACCACGGAATATGAACCAGTAAGAAGAACGAACGGCGTCCAACCAACGGAAAGTACGACGAGGTTGTCGCGTTGATGTCAATACAATTAGCACTCTACTGGCATCGCACTGGTTCGGAACAGTCAGCCGATCTTTACCCATCCAAGTTGGTGTAATCAGTCGATCCGGTTTTCTTGAGTTGGTTTGGGGTTGAGCGGTTGACGTCCATCTTTCTGATCCCTAGGTTAGTGAGCTTATCGAATATACAAAAGCCGAGAACTTTTCCTCATCATACTTGACAGATGAGTGCGGCCAATTTTCCTACTCGCCAGATGTGATCAAAACGACCAAAAAAGTGTTATCGAATTGGAATAAACACTCTAAAGCGAATATCTGACTAACGGACGCCTCTGAAATGACCGACCTCGTTCAGCAATATGCCTCTACTGTGAAATCAAGAGCGAACGAAACATGACAACCCAGTCATGTTCGTTAATAAAAGCTGGCCACTCAAGCAACACCATGTACATCGAATATGAAGATTATGACTGTTCCTCCAAACAATTTGGATGGTGCCACGTACAGGGTTTGAAACCACGATAATCATTCAGATTGTGGATTGGAGACATCATCCGGAAAAACCAACACATTGCAATCGACAGTCGTGCCTCTAGCAACGCAGTCACCAATTTCTATTACTGCGGTTTTTTACTTTTGTATTCTTTAACCGATAGGAACCATCCTCCCGAACTATCGAAGATGGGCGATTGGAGCCATGATACCATCAAGTCGGGCATGTATATTTGTTTAAGATGATGAGATGGTACACGTCAGGCCCCATATTTCGTAAATGCATACAAATGTATATTAGTAGTCATGCCCTCCTACATATCGGTCAACGTGCAAAGAAGTGGGACATTACTTTTACTTATGAGTAGTAGGGATTTGATAGATTTTAATTGAGCGTGATTCGTGTCTGATTATAGGTTTCTCGTTCGGATCTACTTCCCAGCTCCCCTACTTCGAAAAGAAACCTCAGATTTGAGTTTTGTTCTTGTGTTGGTTTGTAAGTAATGCATACACTTACCACGACCGAGAGGTGAACTCTGGCCACACCGTGATGAGACAGCTGTGTTGACTACTGTGCAACTGACCTCGTAATAGGCGTGACTGAATTACCATATAACGTTGCTGAACTACTGCTCATGAACAATGAACAAGTTGCCTGATGGTTTCGAGTTTTTGACTTTAACACCACAGTGAACATTGTTCTGAAATATCATTGATCCAGCCATATTACAACAACGATTACACTCACCTCACTGGAAACATAGCTTAGATGAGTGGGGGTCTAAAGGAAAGTATCGCCGGTTAGACGCTTTAATCCTAGCGAGAAATAACGTGCTACGCTTGTAGGTCAACCTTGTTAAACGTTTGTAGATCGACTAATTTCTGATAGTTGTTCTTAGCTTGGGTTGAAGATTTAGGTACTGGGATGTTCGCCGAGTATGGCACTTAGGCTGCAAACGTTTCATTCCCAAACGGATTGACACTATAAGTGCGCAAGTGTTTCCATGTGTAGGATTGAATTCAAATTATTTTATTTTATTAAACTTACCTTGTGAAACAAATGAGAGCAAGATAGAAGAATTGATTGCCGTAATCCAAAATCTTCGTGACATATTGGGCAGCGGTTGAAAGGATCTCGTCTTTCCATACACTTCAATTTAACCGCGGTCCATTCATTTTCTGATAATGATTTGGAGCATACACACATCCCCTCTATCAGTCCGATCTGATGAGCCAGTGAGTGACCAGCACACGGATTCTGTCTAGTTCGAATGACAAATTCCTTATCTTGGTAGGTGTTCTTTGGTACAGTCCGTTTTCCTGTAAGTGTAACGTTGGCAAACATACGAGTATTACACACTTGGAATCTGCTTCGATGGGGGTTTGATTTCTGTGAGCAATCCGTTCGACATACATCTTCTGTGTATGTGGTCTTGAAAAGCTGCAGCGATCAACGCGATAGAAGTCTAGAGTTGAAACAGATGGGCTCCCAGGTCATAATGACTTCAGTTGTGAGACGTACCGGTTTTGTCTGAGTTTTCATCCCACTGTGTCCAACCTGTAAGAGAATCGGACACATTGGCACAAGTTCACGAAAAATCGGGCCGCATAACGCACTTATAACAAAATAATTAACTCGTACACCTAACCGTATGGAACAGTGTTATCACCCAACCAGCAGTGCGACATCAGAACAGGAGACTTGAGACCAATACACCAGATTTCCGCCACTCAGCAGGTGGTCGAAGCAAATGTGGCGTGTTGACCGTAACTATGACCAGTCTGACAATCAACCAATCAGAACCCTATTGATCCAATTTAGCCAGACCACCAACGGCTGGTAAGACAGATATGCAGGCGATAGGATGTAAGTACATTGACAATCTGTAACAGTGAGAATGTCTCCGTAACAAACATGTTTGTAGTTGTTAACTTACTATCTAACTAATACTAGTGATGCATACGAGTGACTTATTGACTGCTTGTCCTGTAAACACTATATGTGAATCTTCAACCAAAGTTTGGAAATATTCATAAAGTCACTGGCTTTGAGATAAATTTTCGAGTTGCGAGGAGACCGGAGGGTTACAATGGACGAGTAAGTGATATTTAAGGACAGTTTAACCGTTTTAATGTCTGTGCGCAATACATTTCGCTCCAAGGGTTAGAAGTTAGTCTGTTCAGAACGATTAAGTGAACCCACTTTAGGTGTTTACCCGTCGTCGTTTTCACCAGTTTGCTCGTAGCAAACTAGGTGAACTCTTCAGCAATACAGATGTTTGCAAGCGCTCAATTCCCCAACTGTCAATGTGCGGATATTTGATCAAATTATGAAAATGTACCATTTGCGCTTTTTACTATCTCCCTGTTGCCTACTGAGCGTTTTCCGCACTCAGCGTTAATCTTCGAAACCTATTACAGTTGGCCAAAAGAGTACGACACATCAGGCAACAATGTGTAGACCTGAGAGCTCCATCGAATAAAGTGGTTAGTTATTGGCTATCCGGTTGGGTACCTTACGCTTGTCCAAACCACCAGTTGGAAACCACTTTCAAAATGACAGCATGCTAAACTCATCGTAGTTCTCGTATCTACAACAATATTCTCTGCGTGCTGAATAATGGCCCACATCGGAGTAGTAACTAATTAGGCTCGTGGTTATTCATGAATTGTAAAATGAATGAATTTAGCAAGCGTTTTAAGACGTCCGGGAATATGTGCCTACCAGAGTGTGTAATACAGCGAGTATAATACACATCGCAACACTGTGTCACAAGTTTCAAGTTTAGTGCATAAGTTGATGACCTTGTGTATAGACTGCACATTTTATCGGACATTTTCTTGAGTGTAGAGTTCAAAGTAATTTATATGCTGTTCACCATTTGCCACGTAATATCAAAATATCTACAGATGTGTGCCCACATGTTAATAGTAAATTTTGGCCTATTCATGTAAACACTGAATGGACATACGATTTAAAATACCGACATTTCTCTGTTGCCTTTGCTTTACCAGTTTTCCGATTGTTAGTTTTGTCTGAATAAACAATCTAAAACATTGGGTTCTTCTCCAGAAGTCATAACAAATCGGAAGCCGTTGGCTGTGAGGTGACTCAACCTCTTTGTGCATTTTCACTAAACAAACAGCGTCTTCAAATCGGTTGTTATATAAAAACTCATGTGCTTAGGTAATCTCTGTCTACGTAAGTCCAATATTAGTTATCTTTGTTGTACACAACTGGGCATGCGATCGCAACCAGTGATAACCATTTTTATGAATTTTAAGGAAGGATGGAATTGAGCACGTTCTGAAATAAATGTTTAAATCGGTGGCATCGTCTCATGGTAGGACACAAGAACTCAGTGTCATCACTCAAAATCTGTTAACGATCGGTCATCTTGCTGTTCCTGAAGGTTAGGTTAACAAGTTGGTTTAATACAAGTGCCTCATCGAACTAGTTGTTACTGCCCGCCCCTTCGAGTATAAAACAGCCACCACTAGCGTTGAGCTAGTGGTTGCATGGATTATTTGTACACTTTAAGTGGTGATGGTTCAAATGAGCTTGTTTCGAATTCAACTTGTTCAATTTAAGGAAATTGTTCGACTCCATTCTTTGCAGTTAATGTGATTGTACGAGCTCAATGGGCTGCCTCATAATCAACGTCTTCCTTCGGCACTTTTACTTCTGTCCAAATATTTTGGTGAATAAGGCGCTCATTTGCTTACACCTAAAAGATGGCATCTCATCTGACAAGTTTACTTGAGAGCTAACGCAGTTGTTCAGTAAAAGGCTACATGATAGATATATTTACGAACCTATGACAAAACAATTAAAATCCACAAGTCTCTCAGCCGTCTATCTTATCACAAGTGGTACAGGGAGTACTTTAACAAAATCCATTACCAAATAAATAACATTGCAATCTAACCAGCACAGCTGGGTGTTTAATTGAGAATGAAGGTTGTTACCCAGTGTTTGTCTCACGCACTTATGGAGTATTTCATATTCTTTACCACAAGCATCATTCCACCCCTGCACAGTAGTGATCATTCTCACTCCCACTTTACGCTAGCTAAATTAAATAATGACGTTGCAACATGTATGTAAAACGTGGATCTCTGAGGTGTTACTGCGCCGATTCGAATAACTATCTCCAATCGCAAACTGGATGCCGAGTTATGTGGGAAACCCCATATTGTCAATTTCTTCTTTCACGATCTTCGCGGGGATTTCCCAAGTGCTCTGTACTGCTTCTGATGCCTGTTAGTGACCTTTCACACCATATTTTCAAGCACATCTTTAATCATAACCATGAATTTAAACTCTGGAACATGAGTGACCTAAATCAGAGGCGCCAGGCTCACCACAGTTAACTCGAAGCTAAAGTTCGAAAAAATTAGTAAATTGCGATCTTTGTCCTAGTGCTGATACCTACACGTCCACTACATTCGTTATGCTGGGTAAAGCATTGGGAAGGTTATCTGTAGTTTCTCTTACATCGGTAAACTAGTAAAACTGTTTCCAGGATCACCATTCAGACATATGATTTGTAATTGAAAATGAACTTGGATCCACTGGAAACCGCCAAGTGACGGACTATCCGGAGAGTAAACATACACGCTCTTTCGTCCGTAAAGTGCATGAAGGATTTAAAATATTCGTGTCGGATAACAGACGTCAAAGAAGCGATATAAAACATTGTGGATATCCCATTAGTCTTCGTATCTGCTTATATGAAATACCTCTGTGGCCACCATCGCAAACCAGTAAAACCATGCAGTGGTATTTAATACAAGGGACACAGGCTCATTGTTCGTGTGTGTTCTATTTCAAGTGTTATACCGAAGGAGCTTTTACTTTCACAGTTGATAAGATCGTTTAGTAAGCCCTTGAATGAATGACTGCCATCACGCTGTTCTCTCTGTCGGTTTGCTCTGGACTCGGCCAACAGCAACTTTTTGTAAACATTATTTGGGTGATTATCATTACCACAGTTTTCCGTGACCTCAACGCATTCATATTCTCATCACAGTTGTCTCCTTATCACTCGTTCATTAGTGTCCCACCTGTTTATTCAAGCCACCTAGAACAGAAGAACCATATACCGTCATCATCAGGCACAGCAATACATCAGTGGTTCTCACTGATACTTCACGGTCACACAACCCTGAAGAAAAGAGGAAGTTGTGACCAGGAAGAGAGGAGAAGAACGATTGGGGGAGAAGGTCATTATAACAAAAAATCGACTGAATCTATACTCAAACATTCAGCATCAAAATGCCTATACTTGCTAACAGACAACCGAGCGATAGGTATAAGTAAGACGTCATCAATATTATAGCCTCCCTACGGCTTTCATTACCCCACGTTATCAAGTACACTTACTCTACGAACAATTCAATTCACTGAGTCTGATTAGCCACAATCTTACCTAAAATCTCAGGCCACCGACTCTGAGTCACAAGAACCATATAGAGGAATCTTGGGGCACTGTGATCAACTAAACGTGCAACGTTTGTCTAATCGAGAACCTAGTGAGCCCAGTGAGTTGAAGATCCATCTTCATGCAGTTCAACGCTAGCCGGCCGCTAGTTTTTCTCGCACAACAACAATCATGAAATTATATCTCATTGACGGATACGAGACGAATACTCCTGTGACGTACAGCGCAGAGAAAGTAGTAAAGTCCAAAAAAGGTAACCAAAAAAGATGCAAACCTCTGGCTATCTTTCACCTTTTCTCTTCCCATTATTACGAAACGGCTTCAGATGAGGTACTTGAAACTCTTTAGATAACAAAAGGGCCTTTCATGGATAGAAGATGAACAGTTCCAAAAGTTTCATGACCTTTAAGTAAGACAGCTGCCCGGGTCATTACTTAAGTGTCTACAAAGCCAATACGTGTTGCAACATGAACTCTTGGATCTACATCTGCCCGAATTTCAAAGAGTCCATCGTAACTAAGTTCTTGCTTTTTATATAATGCAAGGTTTGCACAAAAGTTCTGTTCCTAAGGGGCTGACAGAAGATGAGGAGTAACTTTACGGACCCAACCATCGTACCATCCACAGGCGATAGGAAGGTCATAACGTGAGGTTCACGTGGAGTGGTTGTGTGCCGAGGCATACAAAACCAACGTATACCCTCTGTTTTAAAGACCGATTACTAGATACGACATATTAAACAATTCTTTTCTTGTAGAGTCATTAGTTATGTGAACTACCTTACTCGTGAAATCGTGGGCTCCTCTTTTAAAGCATCCTTAGCTTTTGATGGGCCAACAACGTAGTTGGGTTTGTAACCTCACTCTGATTTCAATGTTTTATGTTATCCAAAGGACCATCGCTGTATCTTGTCTTCACTTAGTCTTGAAGATCATCAGATGCCCTCTAGGTATCACAGAAGCAATCTGCATGGAGTCAGACCCACTCGACCGGACGATTATAGTCTTCAGCTTTAATGTCATGTGCTGGTCGCTTGTTTCACACATACGGAATCCACCTTACTGAAACCGCATAAGAACGGATGTTATGGACTATTGACTACCAGAAATATCGTCTTAACTCTAACAGAAGAACGTCATCGGATCGCTGAGTTGAATGTTGTGCACTTACGTTGATCATCAACAGAAGCCTACATGAGACGTCCGAGCTGTGTCACTATTTCGTTCAGTCATAACACACTACGTACAGCCAGATAAATCAGTCTAGTAAACAGTGTGTGACCAGCTGACATACAACTGGTAAAGGACCATTTCACACTGAACGCCACCCACGCTTGATCGTAGCCTTCGCATTCCGATAAGTGTTCGGGCGTAGTGTATGTTTACTTTCGGGCAGGAACTTATATGGCGACTCTAATGTTTGGGAGGCTAGCATATTGCTCACAAAGTCAGTATTGTCACCAAAGATGTGGCCAAATAATCGATCCAAGATTTCAAGTAAAACCTTGTATGAATAATGTTCGAAATTGAGTGTCTTGACAAGCAGTGAAAATCATTCACGTGCAAACGTTGATCACGCTGATGCACTCATACTGCTGATGAATACCCAAGTAATACCACGACATTTAGAGGGTCCTTCGACCGTCCTTTGAGCAAATTTTGAGAGCTCTGGCTAGGCGCTTGGAGCACATTCAAAAGACGGTCAAATTTTTTTCAGTGTAATCCTCTTCTCGTCCATCATTTGTATTTGGGCTAATTTCCTATCATTTTAATTCATCTAAGTCTGTATAGTAAACCCCAGAATATTGAAAATTTAGATTGGAAATTTTTATATATATTAACAACTACAGTAAATATATAGTAAGCAAGTCAAATTTCACTTGTAATCCTCCCGACTAAAGTCGGGCTCCTTTCAGTTAAACTTTCCAATGAACAGATTAGACAAGTTTGTAAACTGCACAATTGCACAGTATACTTGCACAATTGCTAGTAAGCTGTATAGAATGATATCATTTTGCACATGTACGAAATGCACTCGGCTAATCCGTTCATACCGTAATCCTTTTAGACCACACACAAATTTAACTGGATTTCTTGTTAAAAACTGCGTAGCATTCACTGAGGCTTGTTTGATAAATTGAAGTCACTGGCGTGCTGGCGGGTTTCAGCGAGTAATACGCGGGTTCAAGGTTGGAGACCCAGCTCATCTAGTTCAGACGAGATCAAGCGGGCTTTCGTTGATTTTAAGGAATATCACAGAGAATAGGGAGTGATATCGCTCTTGGAGATTGCAGCAAGTACCAAGAATACGGCGGGATTGCACACTTAATAACATTCTAATTAGCTGGGAATCTAACAGTATTTCAAGACGATCCTTAGAGGAGCAACTGACGACCTCAGACGAATGGTAGTTCCGCTGACTGACAGTTCTGTAAGAAAGGACTTGCTGTTCAAGGAAGGTTTGGTGAACCAGCGCATGAGGCTTTCTGTAATGACTCAACCGGCGAGTGTCAGATACTAGGATAAAGAGGCCTGGATGGGTCCTATGCTGAAAAGAAAATGCGTTAGAATCGACATATCAATGAGTCGTCAAAATGCACGTTGATAGAGGACTAAAATTCCAGGTCGTGACTCCCAAGTCACATGCTGCAAGTCAGTGACCAACTTGGGAGGGGGACGGGTATGTGCTTCCTCAAGCCAATACACTCGAGTTGTCTAGACGGGAAGGGTACGTTTCATCATCCTTGAATTAGCAAACCCTAACTTTGCGGCCATCCCATAAAGTTGGACGAAATATAGGTTAAAAGACATCCAGACATCAAAATCTGTTGTTCGATCGGTTTTCGTGATGTCTACTATGCTAAGCGCACTAAGAATCACGAGACAGATTTCAATCATCTGGCCGACGCCTAACCTCATCAATATCAGTTTGCACTGGGGTAACTTGCATTCCAGGTTTTTAGGTCATCAGCGCATAGATCTGCGTTGCTGGAAATAGCAGAGAGTTTAGAACCTTTGTAGCCAAAATTGGGTCAGACCTTTTTTCTACATTCCTTATTTTTACGGGGGTTCCTCGAGAGTCCTTTCAGGAACTTCCGTAAAGATCAGGGATGAATACGAAGGGTCCTACTCAGTTTCAACTCCAAAGGTTATGCTATCAATTAAAAGCAGCCATCTATTGGTGGATCTTTTCCTGGATACCATGTGCCTTCAGCTTATGACTGAGAAGACCAGATGAGACTAGGTCGAATGCTTTAATGAAATCCAACAAAATAGCATCTGAGCTGCGACCGTAAGCTCTGGCTCATGTCAGGAAAACCGAGGAGATGAGTACATTTGTCACGCTTGACCAATCACAGAGGAAGCCATGCTGAGTGGAAAAATGTATATTCCCTATGATTTATTCAAGGATGGCGCGTTCTCCCGAGTGCACCATTATCGTACATGAGACCGTAGTACAGTCAGGATGGACGACCCCACAATGCCACTTTGACTACCATTCAGTAGTCTGGTAGGAGCACGCATCTGGGCATTGAAATAAACTGGACAAAGTATAGGAAAGAACGTTTGAGTGCAATCTGACATGAAATGATGTTTCGGTACATGAACTTGGCAATGGAAAATGTGGCATCTTGAGATTAATGTTAAGTGTGAATGAGCGTCCTTGTCTATTGTGGTGTGAAAGCATATACTCCTTGTGTTGTGTTTCCGAGTAGACTATCCAGGCGCCATCCAACTTGTTGGTTCACATCACTAGTAGGGTTGGTCTGCCAGTAGTTAGCAGAGGGATGCCGACCGCTCGCCTTAACAATTAGTGTGACCATAGAGTGTATCCGTGCGCTAGAGAGAATACCAGTTTGAAGTGTCTGTTTAAGCAGCACGCGAAGGAGTTCTGCCGGTTCGGGAGCTGTTTATTTGGAAATCCTCTAGGTGGATCTTACCTGGACCCATCATACCACAAAGACTAACATTGAATAGGAGGTCTTCAACATCTGTTACGGAAAATTCAGCAGTAAGGGATGGTCACCGAAAGATTTGCAACGGAAGGGTAAGATGCCAGCTTAGCGGCGTAACGTTATAGGCTAATGACTAGTGCTGCTTGAATACATCGGCAAGCACTTGGGGGTCTGAAGATGTCTCCCCGTCCAGCAGCCACAGGGAAAAATCTGAAGACTCCTGCTTTTTAAAGATAATGCATACACTTAAACGATAAACGTTTGTCCGCGTTGTTCATATCAGCAGGATCCTTACTTTTAATAGCTTAGTGTGGTTGTAGATTTTTCGTTTATACTCATTTTGAACAGTACAAAAAATGGTCGTCTCTTCATAGTTGTTTGTATGTTTATGCTTCGCGAATAACTAAGAACGGTCATCGATGAAACGACGCATTCTATGCGGGAGAGGTGAGAGAGAATGGAAATTACATAATTTGTGCAGTAGGAGTAGCTAATTCGTCTTTTGAATTGCATTTCAAGATGCATGGTAAGTCAGGTGCACAGAACTGTGTTCAAGAGCGAATGCATCCAGATAGCTTCTCGAACAATCAAAATCAGCCTGATTGAAGCTTCGAACTGTAAACTTTCTTACTAGTCGTTTCAACCAGTATCAGATACGATAAAAAGTCAGCAATGGTTGGTCGCTGTGTCCAATTGGCGGCTTGATAACCACTCTGTCCACCAGATGACTCTCGTTTGTAATAATTAGGTCAGGCGGGAAAAGTGTCTAAAAAGGACGGCACCGTGTTAAGTCCCTGACATGCTGTGTCCACGCCTTCATTCACGCAATCATCAACAAGGGAGTCGAAAATCTTCCTTCACACTCCGAATGGGACAGTATTGATCAGTAACTGTAACTGGATATAATATAAGACAGTGCGCCTTTTTCAAGGCGTATTAGTCAGCTGGCTTGAAAGGGATGTAGAGTGATGAAAACAATCTTGAAGTCGGTTAAAAGAGGGTCAGGAATATTCGCAGATTACCGAATTTAAACCTCTAGATAGATACATAAAGGATTTCAATGTAATCTATTTGTTTGGTTCAAGTACGTAATACAGCAGTGGACGCTTGCAATATGATGCTGTGAGTACGCTTAATAATGAGTTTATGTGGCAGGTTTTGTGGATGAATGAAATATAGGCGGCACAAGAGCAAAAGCTATGGCTTCCGACGTAGTTCTTGAGTTGAGTACACATACTTCAGTTCTCTTGATACGTAATACCAACCAAAACTTTGTCGTTAAGTGGAAGAACTCATTTCGCTGATGGAGTGCAATCAAGTGATGAGTGCTCTCTTGCTCGATGCGCATTCTGCAAACCGTGGGTCCATTGTGAGTGAAGTAAACGGTCCGAAATATTTGTTTGAGTATATCGTCCTAATTGCTGAGTTAAATTAGTAAGTTACCCCTATTTTTAGCAAGTATGTAACGGTCATGGATAAATGCTCTATCCGTCATCTTGAATAACAGTAGGTTTCATCGTTTACTTCTAGGATACCAAAAAACTCTCGGGTTACATTTCGAACCATACTCGCAAAGCATGTGTTCCATACCGGTCAGGTGTGCTACGTCCTCAGAAACGCATAGTACGGATTTACTAAGGGTGAACTACGGCAGTTTTCAGATAAAATACGTTTGAGATTTTACGATCAGTGACAACTCATTATGAATGGGCACAGGTAAAATGCACTACGGATGGTTTCATCATAATCTGTCTACATAAATTTCGATAAATAAATAGCTCACAGAATAGCTCATATCTGAGAAAACAATGACTGTACGCATAAGTGTTATCTCGTTTAGCTGAAATACAGTGTAGTTCTTGTTCACTTCTCTCCTATTCGATTTCGAACTGGTTTCTCTTGTACGGTATATCTGGTCCATCCAATTACGTTACGCTGTCTAAAAATGTCCGGCGATCAGCGATTCGAACATTAACGATATTACCGAACACAGCTTACTGTTGGTTGGGTTTGGAATTGTTAGTTAGTTTTCCTCTTACTTATCGTCGCGCTTTTCGCACTAGGTCAAATTCTCATGCTAGCATATCAGGGGTTCGCTGTTTTTTATACACCCAGTTTGTAAGTGCTTCCTCTACTTATTCTCCAATGTTAATAGTCCCTGAAAAAGTGTGGTCCTTCAGCGAACCCTGATATCGATTATGCGGAATCAGTTTTGTCAAACCAATATGATCGTCCGGATTTGAGACTGAGTTGTTGTTAGCAATACTTTAAGAGTTCAGGTCAATCAGCTGTTAAAATTGTTTTTTTTTAAAAAAATGACTGTCTGAACTGTTGCCAGATGTAGGAACCTCAGTGAAAACTATCCGGACATCGTTGATACATGGTGTGTACCCGGATGAATACTCATAGTTCGTTTTGCATAACAGCACCACACGCACTTTTGCACACCATCAGACGAGGAATCCCGTCGTCAGTGCGATACAGCTCAGCAATGATGGCATTTTGCTGTATAACATATTCTTCACAGTCCCTCTTATGCTGCCCAGTTGATCTCTTCGTGTTCCAGCCTTTACTGTTGATGCGTATGATGGAAGCAGTATAACGGAATACAAAACTTCAACTTTCTTAATGTTGCCAACGAATTGCGTGATGTTTCATCTACCGGTGTACCGTTGGCAGGAGCCAGTATGTACGTTTGTCTGAAAGTTGTCATCTGTGATACACTAACTCGTAAGTTATTTGAACGAATACCTAGTCATGGTGTTTATTATAAATGTGGTGGACGCAGTTCAAAGAGACAATACTTCAGTCACAAAGTTACGTTCAGATCAAATAACGCTTCCGCAAGAACCGATGTCTATTCTTGCGTCTCACGTTTAGAGACCACCTGTTTAGTCGATCCCCTCCATATTGATATAACACTTTTTTTCACTGGAATACATACATTCTTTATGCGTTGGCGTGTCTCACCGGCAGATCAAAATTGGACCCCAGAATTCCAATCATTGACAACCCGCATCGATTCTTGAGCACTCAACCAAATCACTGTCAGAATGCTACACTGTAGAACAAGCTGGACCCCTGATTTTCCACTCAATTAACGTGAGTTATTCGACTTTAACCAGTAGTAGGCAACTGAGTACAGTCAGTTTTTACTTCATTTAGATCCAGTGGTTTCACGAAACATTCTATTTGGTGCAGATTATAAAAGCTTTTCGGATATCTCCGTAGCTGTCTTTGTCTTGCCATCCCTCTTTCCACCGTGCTTATAACGGCATTTCTAAACAGTTGATAAATGTGGTTATGTACAGTTTTTAATGCTTGTATATTTAAGGTGAGATGGTTTATAATATTCATACTTTGGTTCAGTTTTCTGACAATGTTTTGAACATCATGCTGGTGACGAATTATTTACAGTCCCGTCTAAATCCTTTACGTAATGTGATCGAAGGTTCGTACAGACCGGTTAGTGAAATCTTTAGATGATGGTCTGAATGTCTGTCCGTGCACATTGTGTAGCGAGAAGGCGTCCAATAAGCACAATCTTTATTGTCCAAATCGCCAGTCACATGCAGCGCGCGCGGTGCGCGACCGGAAGAGTCATCGCTCGACTGGATCGGACCAACGGGCGAGGCAGGGCAGGCGGAATACGACAGACGGCCAGATCGGAGGCGTGGCTTTTCCAACATTTAGAGGAACATCTCGACACGATGTTGGAATACGGTCAAGGCCAACATTGGGTGTAGGGCGGACAGCGCGAGCAGCCGGACGAGCCATCGCGCAACGAAATCGGACAAACAGACGAGGAATGGCAAGCGGAAAACCCCCGATAGAAGGCACCGATCACACACGTAAACCGGTTAGAAGTGCACACGACGTGTGAACGGAAACCGGGGGGTGTTGCGGGTTGAAATTATGACTCATAAACGAGAGGGCGCGCGTTGCATGTGACTGGTGATTTGGACACTAAAGATTGTGCTTTATTGGACGCCTTCTCGCTACAATTGTAGATGATGGTCTTACCTTGCAGTCAGATAGTGTAACGATCAACGATCGTGTGGCTTCTTTGAGGGTCCCAGCTGTAACGGCGTTCTCTCGCTTGCCTGTTCACTATGCATCCTTCCACGTGTACCTGCTATAGGAAGGCTGTTAAAAACCCAGTGTCACTTTCTTCAGTCGTGCTACTAAGTGTACGCAACGAATAACTGACCCTCGTGAACACAATCGCGGCGGTAAGGGGGACGAGATTGGGGTCTCAACGCTTTTGAACTGTGATTGGCCTAATGCCACCGCCTACGCAAGGTTGCAGCTCGATTGCAAAGTGCTGAAGGTTGGATTTTTCAACACTCAACATGCAACGACCGGTGAAGCTGGGTGGGGCGGACGTTGATTTCGGCTGGAAGAATCCATTGGGTCATATAGCGTAAAATTGTGAGTGCCGCAGAGTGACCCATTTCTTGGAGTGGCGGCAAATCTGTCCGAACAGACTGTTTGTGGTCGATACGTGTGTAGAGTTTTTTCTCTTGGTTTTGTTCACTAACGATGCTTCACCATTGTACAACAACGTTTTTGCGTCATCTCTGCAGGTTGTTCGAATTGATTAAAAATGACCTTGCAATTACAATAAAGTTTTGTGCACGCACGCCTTTCTGCTCTTCTACCTGTGGAGTAGTTGCTTGACGATACTACATTCATTTAGCTCCGCTGTACTCCGAACATCGTCGCAGCACCGACCGCGTTTCAGCCGCTCACAGTAATCTCGGAATATCCTCGCATCCTGGATAGTGGTAATTTGGAATGTTGTTGTGGTGGTCTTCTTGAACCCTTTCTGTGAGTCAAGCTTTTTATTCCGATAAATTGCTAAACCCCCGTAATTGTCCTGTTGCATTTTATCATTTTTGGTTACTGAACTTGGTGAAAAACGTCTGCATTCACTTAGGGTAGTCTGAGACTGTTTTGGAACCACTAAACTTGCACTCAATATGGACAAGTACTTAAGAGTTCATTAGGACGGTGAGCTGTTTGTAGTGTGTTGGCCTTTTTGGTCACGTGGTTTCTCATGTATTGATGTAACCATCTCTGCACACACGTGTGCAAATGAGAACGGCAAGAATTTCACATACACACTAATGAGTTTTTGCACTGTATCTATGACAGTGTTCCCGATAGTGCTGGTTGATACCTTACTGAAAAGATCTAGTGAGCATAAAATAGTTCAGTAAAGTGACTCGATATCCAACAAACTCGTTCAGATTTGATAATTCGGTCGTGTCTAATGTGAGGTCAGTGGCGCAGTGGTCAACACGGTTGCCTCATCAAAGCGTGACCGGACTTCAAATCCCGGCCGTGTCAAGGATATGCACTACTGACGAGCTTTAATCAGGGCGAAACTCGAGTCTAGTGCTTCTTTTCGAAAGAGGCTGGCTGGAAAGTCTATTTGAATGCGGAGGCTGCGATCAAATATGAGTGATAGTCAACTTGAAAAAAAAACTCGATATGGTTTTCCAATTTCTATGGCCTCATACATGATAATCTGTTAAACCTGCCATATAACCTACATTCGTTAAGTCACTTGGTTACGTAACTCACAGGACGTAATACACAATTACCATGGAAAGTATGCACAATGAGTACTGCAAAGACTGATTACACTGCACACAAGGTAGATGTACTATACAACCTGCATGCAAACAACAAGACGCAAAATACAACCTTGCACACCTGCGGTTACACGACAACATTCTAATTATTCCAGGGAGTAGGGTAGATTGTGCTTCTCGATTAGCGGGATACTGATGATACGGATACATATTACTGCATGACATTATACACATGTTGCGTAAAAATTTACATCATTATGTGTAACTTCCCCCTTTTTAAATAATTTTTCCCTCGACGGCATTTTAAGAAAAGCTCCAGTCAAACAGATGGTCAAGTTTTAAGGCTACAGGGAAAAAGAAAAACGAAATGGATATTGAGGTTCAAAGCAGGGGGATATTCGGCTAAAATACCAGGAATTCAACGTGACCTTGTGCTGCTATTGATTCTTGCAACTTTTGCATGTGGTTAGCCCATAAAACACAGTGAAAAACGAGAACGTGCAACGAATGTCTTTTTTAACGGTCGATAGAATTCTAAGCGTGACAAGGAATAAGTGATCATACGGACGTTGGGGGTCTAGCTGAGGTTCTAAAGCGGTCTCCAGGCGACGACAATAGCGTTTGATCAGACGTTTTGCCGCCGAATGGTATGCAATGGTTGTATTGTGGCCAACTCCGAGTAACAGGCTGAAGTCTCTGAACAGCGCTAAATGGAAGTTTGTACCTCTATTAATGGTTATCGTAGTTGGAACACCATAGTTTAAGATCCACCCGTCCATGAACGCACACGCAATTGTTTAGGTATTCGCGTTAGGGGTAGGTATTATTGCTGGCCATCTGGTGAAACGGTCAAAGTATGTTAACATTTACAGATGACATTTGGTATACGGTAACGACCCGGTAGTGTCAACATAGATATGACTGGAACGTGCGTCGGGATTAATGAATGTGCTTGGAACTGTGAGAGTATGCTGGTGGACTTTTTTGCGTTAGCAACCAAAGCACTTTCTTACCCATTCCTCTATATTCCTGTTCCTGTTCAGCCATATAAATTGGTCTGAAATTAGCTCAGCGGTGACATGAACAGTTGGATAAGGCATGCAATGCAGAGTGTTGAAATCAGAGTGCCTGAAGTTTGCCGACAGAAACGGACGAGGGCCAAGTGTTGTGGTATCACACTCGATTGTACGCTCTCAGTTGGCTAGAAGCAACTCTCGAAGCAGCGGTCGCCATTTCTGACACGATGTTTGCATATGGTACCAAAAACCTCACCTGGCAGCTGGAGTCTGTGTGGCAATTACCGCACTTTAAACAACGTCACATTCCATGGCAGCTGCCTCGAGGCAGCTGAATGTAAGGGATGATCATCCCCCACACTCAACATTTCTCCAATGGTCTGTACGGCATGATCAATCTCTCAAAGCTGGATTGGGTTCGCGCAGATCACCAGATTCCAGTGGTCCCAGAAGACTTCTTCTGGGGCCATTGGGATTCTTGCTAAGTACGTAGCAAGGACGGAAGTCACCACCCCGATTGGACTGGATGATGATGTCCGCATGCCACTGCGTTTGCGAAATGCTGCTCAGACCATTCAGAGGTTCGTGGACCAAGTTTTCTATGATCTGCAGTTCGCGTCGGTACATATTGACGATATTCTCATAGCAAGCAAGGACTCAAATAAACACATATCAGACCTCCGTGAAGTTAGTGAACGTTCCAGTCAGCACAGCATATTCCTAAACTAGGTATAGTGTGATTTATAGGTGGAATCTATGTCTGTTTGAGGTACCAACTTACTCCTGACGGTACTGAAAAATATCGTTGCTCTAAAGATCGTCTGTCCATCAGAAAAGCCTACGCCCATTTCCAGGTGTTGTTAATTACTACTGTCGTCTTACACTACACTGTTTAGAACTGTAAAAACCTCCAATAGATATGTCAAAGAATAACCACAAACATTTTATTTCATCACCTCCGGTTGAGGTTGCATTCCTCGCAGCCATAAACGCGTTATCAAAATGAAGACCCTGGCACACGCGCGTAGACGAAGATTCGTCTATCATTTCACAGACAGATGCATCCCAGTTGGATGACGGCGCGGTTCTTCAGTAGATTGTGCATAGTCAAGTCCAGCCTTTCACATTTCCCCTCGCAAGCTTCAACAAGCGCAAATGCGGTGCAGTACCTTCAGTCATGAGTTTCTGCCTATCTTAAGAAATTTCTCGCCATTACACACTTTTGTCACGTGTTGGAAGGCAAGCGTTTTATTGCGCTAACAGATCGATCTGTTAGCGGTCGCCAACCACCTATTCATTTTTTCAGCGCGAAGCCATGACACTGCTTGCACGAATTAGGGACGCAGTTTAGGGCGAGTTTCGAGAAAGTTTCGGGATGGATTTTTTCGATCAACAATGTTTTAGTTTCTGAGAATGTATCTTTCCACCTGTGAGCCAGTATACTTTTTATTTGTAGAGTATGGTGTACTCCGTACGGAGTGTAGCGGCCTGGAGATTTTACTGGCCTGCCTGCGGTATAGTGTGTGAAATAGTTCCAAAACTCATAGTTGCATATTGTACCTAGGCTATTAAGAAAGTTCGCATGATGCATGTTGTCCGATTGTTTGTCTACATATCATGTGACCGTGGCGCGAACCCGAAGGACACACGTGACACCTTCTTCCCTGCTAGCACAGTTAGGTATAGATTACACAAAAACCCAATATCCTCTACATTGACCAATGCGAGAGTGCGTTAGGGATGAATTACGCTTTTGACACACAGAACGCGAAATCACCCTAAAGATGTAGCGCAAAACGGCTACGCGTACAATGAGTGATTTCGTATATGTGAACGTTTTCCTCCCCGGTTCTCATATGAATACATTTGTGGAGACAATGAGTTATAGCGAAATTAGTCACGCAGAATTTTATCCACGTTCATTTTTGTTGCTTCCTCATTGGTCAAAAATACGCAACCGTACTCTATCCCAAGATTAACGTAATTCATCCTCACACCAATCAAATGCCGAGCGTATTTCATCCCGAAACTGCCGTAAATTTTCCCTAAATAATCCTCAGTGTGTGCTAGCAGGGTTCCGGTTTACCCGCTCGTCAACGGCCGGTCTCTAGCCTCTCTAGCCATTTTGCGTTTCGGTACCTTTTATAGCGCTATCAGAGACCACTTGTACATCTCGTCGAATAAAGATTTGGCCTTGCTCCTCAACGGCTTTTTGCTTTTCTCGTCTGATAACTGCGTACCTGGGGAAAACCCGAATTAGTGCGACGAGCACTAAAGGAGTACCTAACACAAATGAGTTGCATTAAACTCCAGGAAGTTTTCGTTTCATGTATAAACTAGTTTTCATTCCGTTACATTTGTCTTGGCTGCGTTAGGGATTTTGTCCCAAGTCCTTTTAGTTAGGTACTCCGGAGTACACGGCCATGTAGTGTACAAATAAAGAGTATACTGGCTCACAGGCGAATAGATACATTCCCAGCAACAAAAACATTGTTGATCAGGAAACCAACCCTTAAACTTTTCCGAAACCAGCTTTAATTACCCCTGAACTGAGTCTCTAATTGGTGCTAGACAAAATTTTGTCTACATACTAAATAGCATGAAGAAAAATTTGAACAAGCAATAGAAAAATCAGCAGTCAAACTCGGCACGGAAGATCGGTGATCTCTCTGCTGACCGATTATCTTTTGGAGATCAGAACTATCTCAACTTTAAAGTTAATTTATCGAATAAGCAATTCGACGACTCCGATATGTTGTTGAATAATGTGATTTGTCTACCGTTCTGTCTGCTGAATTAAAAGCATGTAGCTTCACTCCTGACCAGAGTTTGCAGTTATCTCTACATCTGAATGCTGTGAACCTACCCAACGCTTCTGAAACCGTGAATCTGAATTGACGTCAGCTATGGATTGCCATGGTAACACTGCGTTCAAGGTCGATTTAGTCCAGCGAGTGCGGTTGGATGTTTAGGTCCAAGATCCCCGAATTGAGTCGTCTTTTCTTGATCAGTTTCAGCGGGCGCCTGTTTATCTGAGAGAGAAACGTTGAAAAAAGGATGTTTTACTGCTGCTGAGGATTACAGTCTATAGGGTGAGATTAATTGGATAATGAATTATTAGGTAATTGACAATCAGTCAAAGCTTTAAGTCGATCCACAAAAACGCTGCTGACGACGTCAAAAGAAAGGCCATTCCAGTGGTTAATGAAGCTGTGAGAAACGAACTGCTGCCTTAGAAAGGTCTTGGAAAGCTTCTTGTGTAATGAGCGACGGAGTGGAAGCACTGAGGAACAGCGTCTCTCTGAAGGACGGCAGCACAGCAAGAATCTAGAATGGTAACAAAAACAGAAACAAGCGTGAGCCAGAGGCCCAGTAAGTCATGCACACAACTTACACAAACGAAAACCAAAATGGCGTCAATCACACGACAGCGGAATGCGTTACACTTGTTATATCCATGCCCGCCGCCATTATTCGTTACGTAGAAGAACTGTTCTACGCGACCTACTCTACGGAAGTGTGTGAGGAATAATTCACTTTCGAGTGGGTAAGGACCAAGGATTTCAGATCAAGGTTCGTAGATGGCATTTCTTAGGCCGGCGACTAGCTTGGTATCCACACACTAGACACGCGTGACAGTCAGAACGTCATTCTTTAAGCCGGTATACACACAGGAGGAGCGGTCTTATATGAACTCTTCAAAGCGTTTGAAGCGGTTCCCTGTTCATGCACTAAAAGTGCGCTGAATCATCCTAAGACAGGCAGATACCTCTCTTGCTGCCATCTTATGGTGAAACGCGAAGGACTAGTTATACGAGAACCAGATTCCCAGATCTTCCTTTGCTCCAATTTTTATGATATCTACCGCGCTAAACGCATTGTGAATCATGAAGGCATTTCCGGAACCTCCACCGAATGACACATGAACACTTTTATTGTCAGTGATTGGAAGGCTCTAATCGTCCGACCAGCGCTTGACTGCGTCAGGACCGATCTGTAGTGCACTGGTATCAGTGACCTTCCAGATTTCTAGGTTGTCGGCGTATGGTAGGGCGTTGTTGGAAATATTATCCCGAAGGTCGATCGTTCAATTGGGGGCTGAGAGAAGACCTTGCAATGTACCTTGAAGAAGTTCTGCGGGAATGAACCAAGGGGACGAGAGGTGCGATCCTGTCTTAACTCTGAGCGTTCTATCATCAAGAAAAGAGGCAATCCAACAAGGAACCTCTCCTTGACTACCATAAGCCTCCAGTTGTGTTCTAGGGGACCGTGTGAGACATGGTCGAAAGCCTTGGCGAAATCAAAGAAGGTAACATCTGATATGAGAATTTTATCTCTGGCCTCCGTCAGATTATCCATGAAAATAAGCATGTTTGTTATCCACGGCCGATTAGGAAGGGAGCTATGCTGGGCGGAAGAGTAAGGATGATCTGAAAGGAAGTGAGTAAGGATGGCACGGTTTAATGGGCGCTCCATCATCTTTCACGGACTGCTAGTAACGCTGATTGGCCGATAGCTAGCCGGAGAGTGCCGGTCGCCCACTTTAAATATGGGTGTGATCGTTTCCGCTTCCCATGCGCTGGGGAGAATGCCGCCTTAAAGTATTTGTTTAGACAGGTCATGAAAGTGTTCTGTCTGACTGGTGGCTGCTTCCATGAGTATTTCGAGATGGATCTTGTCAGAACCTACTGTACTGTGTGAACTAACCTTGAGTAGAAGCTCTTCAACATCTAGCACAGAAAACTCAGCGGTAACAGGTGGTTGCTGGAAGTTCTGGAACGGTAACACAGGATGCTATCTCGGTGGTGCGTCGTTGCAGACTGCCGAGTAACACTTCCTGGAGGACTCGGCCGAGGCTAAGGATTCAGACAAAGTCTCCGCGTCGGGCAGGTTCAAAAAAGAAGCCAAAAATTTGTTCTTTCCTAGTCGTTGCATATGCTTAAATAAGAAGTTCCTGTACCCTCCATTGTTTTTTCCAAGGTGTTCGGAGAATACTGCTTAACAGACTACAAGGTGGATCTTCCAAACTCGCATCCAATTCTCCCGCGAATACACTTCCACTACCCACTCCTGACAGCTGACTTCTCTGTGCTCGAAGTTCAGGACCTAGTGTTTGATATCAATTTATATGAGGCCATGGGACCGCACGCGATCCATTCCCTGACCATCAAATAAGCGGCCCTCAGTTTGGCGGTGCCCCTTCTCGGACAGGCATTCTTCCGGAGGCATGGAAAGAGGCCACCATCACACCTATATCTAAGGCAGGCGATTGTCCCCCATCCTGCATTTATCGGTCGATCAGCCTCACCGAAATCTCATGCACCATCTCTAAGCATTTCTTCTCAAATGATCTTTCCACTTCGACTAAGCATGGCTTTATTGCCGATCAGTCATGCATAACCAACATGTCAATCTCCATGGATAGCCTAACGGAGGACAATCACAATAGTCACCTCTCGGATGCTATCTTCTTTGACCCTGTCAAAGCTTTCGACCGTGTCTTACATGGTCCTTGAGCACATAAACTAGAAGTTTACATGATTCAAGCAGAGATTCTCCACTGAATTACTCCCTTTCTTTCAGCGAAAAAACCGATTCGGGCCTTTTGTCTTCTTTTCAAGTCTTGGAGGGAGTCCCTCAAGGACCTCTACGTGGTCCATTGTTGTTTCTGATCTACATCATTTATTCTTTCTAGCTGATTTCTATCCACACCCTCCTTTGTACTGATCATCTGAAAATCTGGAATTCCTGTGACCCCAATGCATTGTAGAGTAACCCTGACCGTACTAAGTGCTGGTCAGATGACTGAAATCTCCATCCGAATGACAGCAAGTGTGCACATAGGTCGCACGGATGAGGCTCCGGGAGCCTATTCATGATACACAGTGTGCAAGGTATAATAGATATCGTGAAAGTGGACATCGAAAATGACCCGGCGGTTTGGCTATCATCTGGTTCATCCTTCTCTGGTCGCCACCAGATGGTCGCCAAAAGAGACCTTGTGACTCTTGGGATGATGAAGAAAGCTTTCTCCCGAGTAGACAGGTACGCCTTCCAAACGTTCTACGAAGTCTGTATGAGACCACTGCTCGAGTATACTATCCAGGTCGTTTACACCGGTTTGAAAAAGGACATGCTCGCTATTCAGTTTGTCCAGCGAATATCTGCTAAAATGGTCACTGTCTTGCGGCATTTCTCCTACGAGTCGAACCTCAAAATCCTTGATCTTCGTCTAACTTAGTTTCGAAAATTCCGCAGTGACTTGATTCTGACACACTTTCTCCTTAACACAGGACTCGTGCACCAAGTCTTCACACTAGTAAGTGACAACAGCCGAAGTGGTCGCCACAAGAAGCTCTATAAGCTTTGACCCCTGACCTTCCTAAGACAACTAATCAAACGACCTTCCACTAGAGATTGTTAGCTGCGTCTCGAGGTGTTATTGGATTCCCACTTACTTAAGAAACTGTCTCATTAGTAATTTATTTCGTTCTGCTAGATCATTATTTCACTTTGTTCTTGGTACTTCCTGGAGCACTCACGGGTGGTGCTAACCCTGTTTTAAACTACTGCATTTGAGGACAACAGAAAACCGCCGGACATCGAAACGAACAAGCTGAATGGATCCAGGTTATTTGGGCTCTCAGACTGGAACCCATGTAAAAATCGTTGAAAATTCTCGTGGGCTCTTAGGAGGATCTTTCCTTGTACGAGTTCGGTTTGTTCATGAGTTTCTTGCCTAGAAATATCTCGAACAGTGTGGAACGCCCTCAGTTCCTCCGAATTTCCCGTAGGCTTGCGCTTCTGGAATAACTAGATAATGCCACTGGGGAGACGACATATTCTGAGAGAAATGGGTGACCGAGAAGAGAACATGCACAGTTTGCGTAGTACAAATAATTCATCCGCTTTCTGAAATGCGCCTTGGAACGCACGATAGTTCCGGTCTAGGAAGTCAATCAAAGAGAAGTGAAACTAGGTGGGTTTTCAGGCCGTTGAAATCAGCCCGATAAATATTCCCCACTGTGGATTGTTTAGCTGATTGTTACAACCATTAACAGATAAGGTCAAATGTGAGCAGAGGGTAGCTGCTATGTCCGATTAGTGGCCTGATGATCGCTTTGTTTATCAAGTGGCTCTCGTTAATGACGATTGGGACGATCAGAGAAAGAATCTGGCCAGAACGATGTCACGTTAGGGCCTTTACATGCTGTGTCCACGCCTGCTGTCGTATCTGTGTTGATAAGGTAGGTAGGAAACCGTTTTCACAGTCCTGGTGAGAAACTGATGCCAAGTTCATCTTGGGAGCATTGAACTCACCCATAATAAGCAAATGAGTGAAACTCTGTGGTCCCAGAGGGCCGTCCAGACTTATCAGAAAGGTGCCGTCGTCAGAGACTTCGGATGAAGGAGAGCGATAAATAACCCCCACTAGGAGTGAGTCTTGGCCACGTATCAGTAGTCGAAGCCACAGAGCGTCGCATTCATCAGAGGACTGGAAGCCACCAATAACCGTGAGTGTTGGGAGACATTGCTGAATAAAAGTCGCAGAACCTCCCGCCTCCCTCGGGCGGAGTCAGCTCGGTAAACTGAATACCCCGGGACACTCAGTTCAGTCCGTGAAGGCAAACATGTGAGGTTGGGTGTCACGAGTTGACTGTCTGATTTCCAGTAATTCATTGTACAAACTCAGAGAGTTCGTATACATGCATTTTAAAGCTACTTCCTCGCTGGATTTCGCGCGAAAATAGAAAGGAGGGTGCGAGGATAAGCCTGGGAAAGAAGGTATAGAATTGAGGAGGTTGGTTGGGCTGGACTCTGTCTGTTCTTCCGAGTTGTTTTGACGGCCTTCCTTCGAAGCTGTGTGCGCGACATCACAACCTGTGCGGAGGTCAACGACCATACAGGGCGTTTGACCAGCATTCTTGGCGTCGCAACTTGTAAACTCTGCGCCCATGTCAAATTCCGCTGCATGAGAGAGTGTTTGGAAGTTTCCAACCACGGAAAGTTCGACTTCTTCATTTGCGGGGTGCATGCTTTGAAGTAGGGCAATGTTCGCTGTGTTGTGGGGCTACTGAAGGGAATATTTATAGGAGTGGGCCAAACTGATGCTTTTTGAGTCGCAGGAGGCAGCCCTAGCAGGCTATTTTTATTCGGAAGTCTTGGAAGGAAGAGTGTTCTGCCGAGCAGTTTAATGGTTTCTGGGGTGGGTATCTCTGAAAACGGTTTCTGAGCGGCGTCGGCACCTTCAATGGTCGTGCCTGTACCTGGGGCGTCGATCGTTGGAACGACCAAGCAGATGGCGCCTCCGCTTGTTTCAACAGGCACGGGGGGCTGGGGGATACATTGAGGGGAGGAACTACGACTTTAGTCTCCAGCTGTAGCTTCTGGTCTGCCAAGATTCGTGACTTAGTCTTAGTCCGCTCTTCGCGTCTCGCTCTCTCTTGCCGGGAGCGGTCAAAAGATACGCCTTTCAGATGGGCGTTGGCGGACTTTAAAGCCTCTGTTTTGCCCACCACTACCTCGGGGCTGAGCGTGGCTGGCAAAGTTACCAAAAGGCCGAATGACTTTTTAGTTTTCTTGGCCCGCAGCCTACTCGCGAGTACCATGTTTGTGACATCCGGAAAAAGGAAGTTCCTAGGACTGTTCTAGCTAGCTCGGTTGGAGAAGAGATTGTAGGGAAGCGCCCCCATAAGACAGCTCCCTTTTCTCTGAGAGCTTTTTCCTTCATTCTTACTGCCGCCTCCTCTATATGTGCAGTTGATAGGGCAACTGGTTTCTTGGTGATTACAGCACCAGGGAGGGCAAGCGCTATATACTCATTCAGAGAATGTAGTTCCAATTTCATTTCGGACAGAGTCTGTTGGTACTTCTCTATCTTACTCTCCATGGAAGAAATGGAAGGAGATACAAAGCTAAGAAGAGTCCCGTAGTTAAAGTCGCATGTTTTCCGCGTCACTCCACTTGACGTGGTGCGTGTAAGACCAGTCAGCTGCGGAGCGGTGCCTTGGCTTTCGCTGAACCTGCAACTCATACAGATGTAAATAAGAGATGATGAAGCTAGCTGTTTGTACTGGTGTTCGTTAAGACCAGTGCACTTGAAGTGATACCACTTCTGGCACTGGTGGCACTGCATGCCGTTTTGTAAGGATATTTTTCACACATACAGGCCGCAGACGCTTGCTGTCACACTCAGTGTCTGCTCAGTTCCAACATTGCCCGATCTGATACGGGTCATTTTCGACAAGTATGAGTAATATGCAGGGAGGCTAAAAAATAGTACGGATATTATCGAAAACGAATATTACAATAGGCGATGAGTTATGCTATTCGACGAAGGAAAGCAATGATCGTGTGAATTTTCGTGATGCACTGCGCACCAAGATAGATGAAGTATGAACGGAAAATGACAGCAAAGAAATTTGAACCGAATTTCGAGTTACCCGCGCAGAAAATCTTCCTCCTTGACATTGTGCTCTTAATCAACCAGCTACTGCCATCTCCAGGTTGAGTGCTTTTTGGAAGGCGAAACTTTTGTCTCCACAAAAATTTCAAAGCGCTCACAATCGCGTGAGTAAAATTTGGTAACACATGTAGTAGACGGAAACAGTAACGCGTGTTCAGAAACTCCGAATTTAGTTACAGACCTTTACATGGTTTTGTTGCTGGGCCGTAGAGATATTTGTGCTGCTGAAGTCATTGGCGTTGTGACCAAAGCCAATTCGTTGGGTGGGTGTGCCCTTTTTTTCAGCCACGACAAGCTGTTTGCGGGCATGCCTTTTACTACTGATATGGTTGACTAATCATTTACTTTGTTAACTATGACGCTCAGTGCATATGATATGCTGTGTTCCCATTCAGGTGCAATCGGCATAAAGTCACACAGGCAGTAACAGCAGTAGAGAGAACACGTGACTAGGGGAAAGTAAATGCTATATACTGACATTTACATGTGATGGCGTCATTCTTGAGTGCGCGAATGAATGAGCCGTCGGTCGGTGAAAACGCAAACAATCAGAATGTCGTTCGAGTCTTAGCAAGAGTGTGGAGCGCTCAGGCGGCCACGACATGTCTTACTCTCGTGTTCAGTATGTGACTATGTCTACATGTAGCTGTCGTACTCGCTTGAATTATCGTTTGCAGTGTACCAGTTAAATTACGAATGGGTTCTGGAACTGTGGAACACAATTGTGGTATATTTGCACAAATGCGCCACACGAGAGGTGCTAAAGTTACATCTGCAGCCAAATACTGTGGTGTAGTCAATTCCTAAACGCTAGCTTTTTCCAGAAAAGCAACAAAGAACAATTGTTTATAAGCACGACCGCTTCCGTTTGGCTTGAGAAGTATGGCGGATTACTGGTGTATTAACCCCACGGTCAAAATTCACAGTGAAGAAAGCGACCAGCTTTTTAGGTGAATACTGTATTCAAATTCGAAGAGCTGTACCACCAAGTACAGAGTTTATAAACCAAGGCCCAAGCTTGGGTAGCCACTGGATATAGTCAAATGAAAGCCAGCTAACCTCCTGTATTCTGCCTGCTGGGAGTTCACTTGAGCAAGGTTTCAGTTTCATAGCCACGTTTTCCAATTACTTCCTGCTAATCTATGCCAACGCTTGATATAAAAGTACTTGTGAATGGTTTTCGTATAGATTGAATGTTACCCACAACTGATTGTAGGTATCGCATTTCCATAGACATCCCTGTCGACCTCTTCAGAAAACAAGCACCAGACTCGAGTTGTGCACTAACTAGAGCTCGTCAGCAGCGCAGGTCCCTGCCACAGGCGAGCCAAAAACTCCGACCACGCTTTCATCAGGCAACCGTGTTCACCACTGCCCAATTCACCTCTAATTAGGCACGATCGAACTATCGTATGAGAACGCTCAACCACTTTGCATGTGAGTAATGATCGGGTTGCTCCGTAACCTATACAGGAGACAGTAATTGTCCTGTTAACTCCAATCTATCACCACCCCACTAGGACTTCTCTGCAGGTTGAAAACCAAAATCTCCCGCTACTTCTCAGCAATCAATCGTAAGTAGGATGGTGTATTTCCGGAATTTGAATAAACGCTATTTCGGAAAAATTTTGCCTTGGCAAGCCACTACCATGGCACTTTGATGGATTGCATGAAACAACTAGATAATTAATACCAGGGAATTGTACACAATGATAAAGACTTCAGTTAGCATGCACGCGCTTGAGAAGTAATCCATTAGACCAATCCGTGACAATCAGGTTCAGTTCACCGACGCACATCTCCAGTTTTTCACCAACGGGTCTTGACAGTGATTTTGTAGCCAGACAGCAAATCAGCAGGGCGCCATATAAAGCATTAGAATCCCGAAGATAATCCATAGATTTTTGCCTGTACGTTTACCTATTTGTCAGTTGTAGGAAACGTTGATCTCAATTAGGTGCCTTCCCCATTTACATATGCAATACTTAACATACTGTATTGTATGTTTATCTGGACAGAGTTTTACTTCACATGTTTCGTTGGGCAATGCTATTCGTAGCGTTATTAGATTTCTTTGTTAGAACCGAACGGAATTTATCTCTCTAAAAACCGTCACGTTTTCCAGGAATCACACCTTCGTGAGTTTTTCCTCCATATCATTGTTTATTCGTTCTGTTCAGCCGCTGATTATCGTTGTGGGTTCCAGGGTAGGCCAGCCTCAGTTGCCTTTCTCTGTTTCAGCTAATTTGGAAATATACGATTTCTTATTTTCATAACCGGGAGCTTCCTGTTCGCTCCTTTTGGGCTCAAGTACAAAAATCAAAGACGAACACTTGTGGTGATTCATTTCATTCTAAACAGGTGTGGACAACTTAACTAAACTGAGTATTACGATCCAACACCTTGGATACTAAGTCTCACTAATGACAGAAGCCGTTTGACGAAAACTGAGCGGTCAGGTCAAACCAGTCAATAGAATGTAACTCAGTAATGCCGTTTTTTATTTCAAAAACCATACCACTCAGTGTGCTTTCCTATTATGAGAAATTCTCCACGTCGGAGTGAAGCGCCAATCTGTTCGACTGTGCGACACGGTTTCAGAGAAAGCAAAGTGTCCCTTCAGCATTGTCTAATTAGCTTACCCATGGCCACTAGGTGTGGACAGGCTAAACCACTTTGGGATTTGTGGTATTCGTAGAGACATCGGCACGAGGATCTTCTGGTGTTGGAGTGTTTCCTGTCAGAACTATGAATGGGTGATTTTGCTTGAAGAGAGATCAGTTTATCTCCATTCCGGCCGGATAAAAATCAAGTGGGACTGTACCTACTATCAAACAACGTCGAGCCTTGTTTTTTGTGTAAGCAAGCCAACCAGATAAACGGTCGCAGTTTTTTCCCCCGCAAAGAACCGTAATTATCATTTAATTACTGTGAACGGCCTGGCCACATCAAATAAGAATGTCTCATCTAGACTAGAACAGCTTTGGGCGCCAACCGTTGGTGTACTGCTATCATTTTGGATGATACCGCGAGGATTTAGGATATCACAAAATGACTGATGATTTTTTGCCAGCTGAGTTTAAACCAGTGTGTTGACATCTACACTATGAAGATATTCACGGAAGAGTGTTGTGAATTAAACTTCAACAAATGAACTCATCGCGTGGAAACAATCAGGCTTATTCTTGGTCATTTTGTTGTACTAGACATGGTGGATTGAAAGAAGTGTGTAGAACTTTACGTCGGGTATCGGAAATGTAGTTGTTTCGTTCGTCAGTGCTGACGAATCCCAGCGAAGTTCACACACAGAATTGATGAAATTTTTGGAAATACTTTTGGTCCTAATTGAGGGTTGGAAGCTTCAACTTCATCCGAGTTAATCAGAGGATATAATCCCGACCAGTCCTGTTGGTACACATATAGTGAAACCACTTACAACCAAATGACATGTGGAACGGATCGAAGTCAAAATGTAACTTATGGTAACCAATTATCGCAGTAACTAAGCGTATTGCATTCTTTTTATCATGTTTAGTGCCCAAGCCGCCTGTATTTTTGAAGGTTGTGTGGTTCAATACGTGGATTTAGTTATCGTAAGCCAGGATAATGTCGTTCTTTTGGTGGATGCCTTGAATATTTTTTGGTGAAAACGCCTCTGTTTTGATTCATAGTTAGGCATCTTATCTGGGAAGCTCGAATTGTCGGTAGGTGGAGCTGCTGTACCTGCTGCGTTTCCAATGTGAGGAATTCTTTTGGCATTCTGCAATTACATCACTGTCGCACGATGAACCTCTTAATGTGCGGTCACACAGCTAACATCCGTTCAACTGCCTTTTGTAGACTTCATTCAGCTTTCAAACGCACGCTAAAACCATCCCCTATTCGTCCCAGTATACTACTGACTGTCTTGCCTGTTCACAATATGATCAAGCTGGACCACATTCCGGTTCACCTGAACACGTCTTTTTCCGGTAACCAAAACGCGAGGTGGAATGTTTATAACAGGCGGATAGAGAAGGCTGAACACACAATTCATCCCGTTGTTTTAAAAACACATCAAATGCTGCGTACACAAAAGAGTATTTATACAGCGACAACATTCACAAGTACTTTTATATCAAGCGTTGGCAAAGATTAGCAGGAAGTAATTGGAAAACGTGGCTATGAAACTGAAACCTTGCTCAAGTGAACTCCCAGCAGGCAGAATACAGGAGGTTAGCTGGCTTTCATTTGACTATATCCAGTGGCTACCCAAGCTTGGGCCTTGGTTTATAAACTCTGTACTTGGTGGTACAGCTCTTCGAATTTGAATACAGTATTCACCTAAAAAGCTGGTCGCTTTCTTCACTGTGAATTTTGACCGTGGGGTTAATACACCAGTAATCCGCCATACTTCTCAAGCCAAACGGAAGCGGTCGTGCTTATAAACAATTGTTCTTTGTTGCTTTTCTGGAAAAAGCTAGCGTTTAGGAATTGACTACACCACAGTATTTGGCTGCAGATGTAACTTTAGCACCTCTCGTGTGGCGCATTTGTGCAAATATACCACAATTGTGTTCCACAGTTCCAGAACCCATTCGTAATTTAACTGGTACACTGCAAACGATAATTCAAGCGAGTACGACAGCTACATGTAGACATAGTCACATACTGAACACGAGAGTAAGACATGTCGTGGCCGCCTGAGCGCTCCACACTCTTGCTAAGACTCGAACGACATTCTGATTGTTTGCGTTTTCACCGACCGACGGCTCATTCATTCGCGCACTCAAGAATGACGCCATCACATGTAAATGTCAGTATATAGCATTTACTTTCCCCTAGTCACGTGTTCTCTCTACTGCTGTTACTGCCTGTGTGACTTTATGCCGATTGCACCTGAATGGGAACACAGCATATCATATGCACTGAGCGTCATAGTTAACAAAGTAAATGATTAGTCAACCATATCAGTAGTAAAAGGCATGCCCGCAAACAGCTTGTCGTGGCTGAAAAAAAGGGCACACCCACCCAACGAATTGGCTTTGGTCACAACGCCAATGACTTCAGCAGCACAAATATCTCTACGGCCCAGCAACAAAACCATGTAAAGGTCTGTAACTAAATTCGGAGTTTCTGAACACGCGTTACTGTTTCCGTCTACTACATGTGTTACCAAATTTTACTCACGCGATTGTGAGCGCTTTGAAATTTTTGTGGAGACAAAAGTTTCGCCTTCCAAAAAGCACTCAACCTGGAGATGGCAGTAGCTGGTTGATTAAGAGCACAANCTGTACATCACGCAATCGTATATTTTCGGCTGGTCGGCAGTCGAGCAAACTAGCTAACAGAAAGAGGGTGCAACCATTAACTTGTCAGCGGTCATTGATCATGGATACACGTCTTCACTAGAGGCCAGAGAGCCACATGTAGAACGATACGCACGTCACACTTCAACAAGCGCTTACTTGTGGCAAGTTGGTACGCTCACTTTTACAGAGCGGTAAGACATTAATGGCTGCCCTCGTATCCATTTTTCACTGGTAACGAGTCAGGGAATGATCATGCTCACATATTACTTCGAGCTCTACGATCCAAAGTAAAGCCTACTCTCGATCTTTTTAGTAGCAAACAAACTAAACGTCTCGTTGTCACAATTATCGCTATTACAATTTCTCCGTGCCTTCCGACGTTCACATCCAAATTATCTTATCTTGTTGGCTAAATGATCGTAGTCTGTCCCTCCTGCCAGCTGACAAGGCTTGAAATTCGTGTAAACTGATGCTGGTAATGGCTTCCTAATTGTTTCGGATTAAACCCCATGCAGCTTTGGTATGTTACCCTCCTAGTTCATTCAACACAAAAATCCCTCCTGTTCAGTTAAAGTTGAATCATCATAATTATTTACTCCCCCTGCATTACGCAAATTCTCGTCTAACGAACAGTTCTCCATCCCTTTGCTCACTTCAATTGTCAACATCCCCTCAGCATAAGATATCCGCACCAAATGTAGTACGAATGAAGTTGAATAGTTTGGGCGTCGTGAAACGTAGAGTATTACAAGTTGCTCGAAATGTTGTGTTATTCCCAATCTATCTATCAATCCCCTCAGCATATCACGCCTAGGAATCCATCGATTGGTCATCGCACTTCAATGTTGATGTCCTGACCTTTTGTGTATGATCAGTTTGGTTTAGCCCACGTTCCTAACATGGTAAGACATTTACAAGCTATGCATCTCACCGGAAGGTTAAATCCCACATCTGCTGCACAGCTTATCAGACTAACGATACGCTCTCTTTCAAATTGGATTTCTGAAAAAATGGTTACAGTACAGAAAACGAAGTATTCCTTAGTATTCCTTATTGGATCATCAGTACTGAATGTAACACATCGAAACGCTTTTATAACCAACATCTACTGGTGGTAGATAAACAACCATTGATTTGGACAAACTCACTGAGTCTACGATATGGTCAGATTCAGGTGCAGCTATGTCTTAACCTAGCTGGTTTGTTTCGATTGACTTGTGCTGTTTCGGGAAATCGTAAGAATCTTAGCCTGGGGTGTTAAAATGGGATTCTGAATGCATAAGCTGGGCCCGTAACACATTGCATGGTCTAGCTATGTGCGAACACTTTGTTGCTGACTTCATTGACTATCATCGAATAACACTGACTACTGTACCCAGTAAGACGAATAGTCTATCACACTTGAGATTTCGCATCTCCCAGTTTTGCATACGTAAATTTCTCCACACCTGTGTACATTGGAACGCGGTGTGAGGTGACTCTAATTGGCTGGTCTTTGGTTGAATGCGTTGGTAATTCTTGAGTTCAACTGAGTACACGCAATTTGACTGCAATAAGTTTCCGTTTAGTCGGTTGTAGTTATAATTGCATTGCCGGACGCATAACTTAATCACCTTTAAGTGCCAACTATGTCTAGATCGTCCTTTTTCCTAAAAGAACCACCTCTCTTGGTGGCGGTTTTGGTCTACTATGTCCTGTGAACTGTTTTGGGTAGCTAAAATCAGCGTGACCCAGTTCAACCCGTCCACGAGAATGTGTTGCATACACATTTGTCGTACACGTGTGGACAGCTCATCACTGATATGTCTATTTTCGACTGGTGAGCAGCCACTTGGTTTCAAGTCCTGACCATACGATGTGAATTTCTTATAGATGGCTGATTCAATAAAACCTTCTTTCCGTTGACTTATGAATATGTCTAGCAACGGCAAGCAACCGTTTACGTCAAACTCACAGGTCAGGATGACAACTAATTGGGCATTTTACAGGGTTACCGATCATCCGTTTGGATTAGCTGAATGAGGGCTCGCTCTCAGCATAACGATCTTATTCTAATGTTTGTGATATTATTATTTTGGTCTCAGTAGACTGCTCATGACTATTCCATTTATTTGGCGGCAACAGTAAGGATTAAGGAGTTTAAGGCTGATTTTATTGTGGTTTCAACTAGGAGGTAACGGTTTACTAGTGGATTGGTGTGGTTAGTTTGTTTTGGATGAGTTCGATTTGCTCGATCCCAGTGTGCTTGGTAATCTTTGATGTTGGTGTTTAAAAAACGTTGTGTGATCAAGTCGTGGCAAGTGGTGCACATGTGCGTTCGTCACTGCGTGCCTTGTTGGACATTGTCAAATTGCAAAGGTTACTCGCTTCTCACATCCTACATTGGTCAAGGTCCCAGTCGTTTCGGAAACTAGATTTCGTATGCACCTCTTTTGCACGCGTCAGTCTTGTTATCTCGATATCGTTTGGTCGAATTCTGTCTCGTATGTGTGTGTAGGTTGCGCTCATTGCTTGGAAAATGTGTTCGGAACGGTCAGTAATGCTAGTTTACACAAATGTTTGAAGAGGCCTATCTGGCGTCCGTAAATTTATGATTGTTATTTGCATGCTATCCGCCGATTAGACATAAGTTCCTGTTATACAGTGCAAAAGTATTCCTTTTCGCGTGATGATAGCCAGTACATATCTGTTAGTTGCCCTAAATGTGCGAACGCAGAATCGGTGCGAAGACTTTTTCTTGATTAACTTCATTCGTAGATAAATAGCATTGTCATGCTTGTAAATCCATCTTGGAGCCAATCTGTGCGCTAATTTCACACACATCATGTGTCCTCGTTCTTTAGTTTGGTGGCTGATACAGGGAATCCCGATTACAATTTAGAATTACCCAGGCATATTTACCGTATCGATTGTCGTCCAAAGGGTGTCCACCGGTTTTTATATGGCTATCACTGAATGCGGACTTTGGCATCGCTGCTGGAGACCGTAATAAGAAACATGACGAACACAACTGCACTTTTAAATACAGAGGACTAACAAGGGTTTATAGTGATTTACAAAAGCGTTTGACGGAGGACATATGCTCAATGCTTGATTCCTCAGTAAAACACTCGTTTCCTGACCGAGAGTTTAGGTTGTTGTCGTCAACTCTACTAGGGTACTATGGTTGGAGACTTCTCTGCAAGTCCTATACTAAAGAAATATGTTATGACGGAATTACTGCAGTTTTTAAAATTTATGTGGATGAAGACAGCGTATTTCAGATTGAATCTTTTATACAGTCCGTGATCATTTTGTTAACCACTTTTTGGATATGCTCAACAGAGAAAATCCTATTCCACTCTGTACACGCGAACTGATTAACATGAGAGTTCAATGTAAAGTGAATATTTTCGTGCAAGGAGCTACTGACGATAGTACTTTGCATTTCCATGACACAAACATGCAGTTAGAATATGTGACACGCTGTTAAGAATTTCGGGTGATCCATGAAATGTGAGATTCCAGTGTGTTCTAGCCAGCGACAGAAATGGTTTCTTTATGTAGTACGTGTCCACTTAGCTTCGCTGCTAAATCACAGAAGGGTTGTAATTCGCCTTTCTGAGTTCGGTTACTCTCATCATCTTGTGTCTGATGCAGTTCACTGAATTATCCAGTAGATAAGCTGATACGACTGTCGTATGAGCTTATCACCCCAGGCTAAGATTCTTACGATTTCCCGAAACAGCACAAGTCAATCGAAACAAACCAGCTAGGTTAAGACATAGCTGCACCTGAATCTGACCATATCGTAGACTCAGTGAGTTTGTCCAAATCAATGGTTGTTTATCTACCACCAGTAGATGTTGGTTATAAAAGCGTTTCGATGTGTTACATTCAGTACTGATGATCCAATAAGGAATACTAAGGAATACTTCGTTTTCTGTACTGTAACCATTTTTTCAGAAATCCAATTTGAAAGAGAGCGTATCGTTAGTCTGATAAGCTGTGCAGCAGATGTGGGATTTAACCTTCCGGTGAGATGCATAGCTTGTAAATGTCTTACCATGTTAGGAACGTGGGCTAAACCAAACTGATCATACACAAAAGGTCAGGACATCAACATTGAAGTGCGATGACCAATCGATGGATTCCTAGGCGTGATATGCTGAGGGGATTGATAGATAGATTGGGAATAACACAACATTTCGAGCAACTTGTAATACTCTACGTTTCACGACGCCCAAACTATTCAACTTCATTCGTACTACATTTGGTGCGGATATCTTATGCTGAGGGGATGTTGACAATTGAAGTGAGCAAAGGGATGGAGAACTGTTCGTTAGACGAGAATTTGCGTAATGCAGGGGGAGTAAATAATTATGATGATTCAACTTTAACTGAACAGGAGGGATTTTTGTGTTGAATGAACTAGGAGGGTAACATACCAAAGCTGCATGGGGTTTAATCCGAAACAATTAGGAAGCCATTACCAGCATCAGTTTACACGAATTTCAAGCCTTGTCAGCTGGCAGGAGGGACAGACTACGATCATTTAGCCAACAAGATAAGATAATTTGGATGTGAACGTCGGAAGGCACGGAGAAATTGTAATAGCGATAATTGTGACAACGAGACGTTTAGTTTGTTTGCTACTAAAAAGATCGAGAGTAGGCTTTACTTTGGATCGTAGAGCTCGAAGTAATATGTGAGCATGATCATTCCCTGACTCGTTACCAGTGAAAAATGGATACGAGGGCAGCCATTAATGTCTTACCGCTCTGTAAAAGTGAGCGTACCAACTTGCCACAAGTAAGCGCTTGTTGAAGTGTGACGTGCGTATCGTTCTACATGTGGCTCTCTGGCCTCTAGTGAAGACGTGTATCCATGATCAATGACCGCTGACAAGTTAATGGTTGCACCCTCTTTCTGTTAGCTAGTTTGCTCGACTGCCGACCAGCCGAAAATATACGATTGCGTGATGTACAGTGAAAACATCGGAAGTTTACTTAGAATGTTACGGTTTGTACATATGTTGCATGTTCGGACTCCTAACATCACCCTTGAAGCGAGCAACGTGACGCTGTCAAAATAAACATGTCCACTCACAAGCAGGAAGCCCATGCGATGCAGACCCACACTTGGTTTTGAAACGGTGAGTACGTGTGAGGCAATAGAGCAATAAAAGGTGATTGGATCTGAATAAAGTGTGGTTAGCTCATACCGGTTAATAACGAAGTGATCAAACAACCTCACGTTTGCCATGACCGTTCCAACTGACTTGCACAATAAGGACATTTGATTTATCCATTCGTAAAGGTCATAAGACTAGGAGAGGTACCGTGGCCCGAGCCACTGTTTGCCGGAAGTGATATCGAACATCCTCAAAAAAAGTTGTGAAGAAAAATGAGACAAGAATATCAGATAATATATATGTAAGTCACGCATAAAAAACAATCGACTAGTTGTCGTATAGTGCTATTTCGCTAGAGTCTCTAATATGTTATTTGAGTGATTAAAAAGCCTCTCGGCGACAGAGGAAACATCCACCCATGGAACACTCGGTTTTCATAGTCTGTGACCACTTCACTGCATGACCACTCCGTGATTACCCGACTGCCGACGAACTGAGTAAACAAGGTCCGGTGAGGTGAACGATCAAGTGGGACGCGGAACACGCAACCTGGCCATTGTAGACTGTGCATTTGTAATAGTTGGTCAAATGATCGCCAATTCAAGACTATAAGCTGCTCACCCGATTATCTCACTCGAAGTTGGCTAACTGACAAAGATAAGGAGGGTCAGACACAACGTCTACGCAGATGTTCACGATTTCGAGCCGTGAAGCAAAACAATGCACAAACGAGCAGTACACTTTCTTCCAGTGACAACCACATGTCATTCCTATGTACCGGATGGCGTACGTTGGAAACGACGATCGGTGTCTTTGCTATTCCCTGATTTCTTCATATGATACTACCACAGTATAAGCGCTCAACCCGCCTGACGTAGACTGTCCTCAATAAAGAAAGTGGGAGTCAGAATATCACAACTCTGAAACAACACTGCAATGTGAAGTCATGAAACGCGTACCATACAGTCTAATCTGGTCACTCGCTTTGTTCGACGCAGTCTGTAGCTAAGCACGATAACGTCACCGACAAATTTCATATCAGCGAATCAAGTATCAGGAGAAAACCCTGCACAACGACCGCTAAATATCTCGAATGCGCTCACTAGTATGTAACTGTGACAAAATGGAACAGGAAAGGAGAGATCGGATACCCTGGCAAACGTCATTAGAAATGATGGGCATCCGATACGGTTGTTCATAATTTCTCACCCAGCCCGTATAATGACCAAATATTAGCTTTAAGAAATTCACAAATTCTTCCTAAGTTCAGTTACAAAGAAGACAGTTTCATAAAACACTATTAGCAACCAACTCGAAGACAGTCCTTAAGATTAGAGAGGCCACGACCATTTGCTACTTACTGGAATGAAGTTCGAAAGCTCTGGTAGAGTGAGAGGATGGCAAGTACATTCTCAATCGGATTAGAATCGTGCTTGTTCCTCATGTGCCTCGCTCCGAACAATTTTGATGGGAAGATACAATATAAACCTAGTGACTAGATCGAACAGGACAATGACTACGCTGATGATCAAGAACGTTATGGCTTCATGGATAGTGAAAACTTCGGATAATAGTTTGTTCCCGCTTAGATTTGCTGATGCATAAGGTAATCGACCGCAGAAACAGACTAACAACCAAGGTGCGATCGCTAACCGGCCAACTTTCATGTGTATGTAGGCACATCCCTCTCGGGGGAATAGAACGCAAACCTACGGAAGGATGCGCACGACCCATTGGAGTAAGTGGACGCGTACGTCCATCACTTTATCTAGGGGTAGAGACCAATATTGGCAAAACAGTCTAATATAACAAAAATGAGTCGTGAAGAAGTGTTGAGGTAATAAATGAGCAGCTCTCGGTGAGAAATGAACTTCATATGAACTGATCACTAATGAACAAATGTTTAAACGTTTAAGTCGATGTTCAAATCCAGATTGTGTTTCAAAGAGTAGGGGCATTTTGAAACGAATCAATTAGCAGAGAGTAAATAAATCAAAATTCAATCCAACTGTGACGGTTGTGGGGCCCGAAAATGATTGACAAACACAGCGGTCGTTTCAGAGCCCATTGTAGGTGAACCCTTTAAAAGTGTCATCCGTCGAAAGGGGATTGCATGTGTTCACTACTCGTGTGGCCGACGACACAAGAGAATCTGTGGTGAATAGAGAAAGAAAACAGGAAAGGTTTTGGAACTGAAACAAGTCCAATTAAGTGTGCTTAGTACTAAGAAGCAAATGACACCTGGGTGAAAGTGCTTTTGAAAAACAACGCCGTAAACGATTTATGAAGGTTTGCACCTCAATTTGTTGGGCAGCCGCAGTACGCTTGCCTCACAAGAGAACAGGCAGGGAAAAAGGCTTGCGGGAGGGAAAGCTGTTAATTAAGGAAGCGCGATTTTATGTAGATCCAGAGCATTGAAAATTCCTGAAAGATCGATACTCACCCAATCGAGCACCAAAAACTTAGATCGATTTGTTCAGTGTGATCTTCACTTGTCTAGTTCGTCCCATTCTGCACCGCTTGAGGTGTGCTGTTCACCTATGCATCCTAGATTACGAGGATGCGCTTAGCAACACTGACAGGAAGCGAAAGAGAGAGAGAGAGACGATGCCCCAAATTTGTCGACGTTGCGGTTGACTGGCGTAAGTTGCGGGGTGGACAGATGATGATCTGGCGCAGTGGAAAGAAATCGTTCACTAAGGGGTGGTTACCGTAGGTAGGGTTCGTCTGCCGGGCTGGAGGACTCGCGACTCACAGAGTCGGTGGTTGGAGACGTTGGGTAAGGTGGCGGTCAATCAGGATCAGTTGTGTCTATGTTGTCTTTGTCTGGCCGAGTCGTCTGTGAAGTGAGCACACTTAATGATGTAGGGCAGTGAAAGCTACAAGAAAGTTGTCTGGCTGATGACGCCTTGCTCTCACCTATAGCTCGGTTGTTTCTTCAGAAGGTGTAGGCAATCCGAGGTTGAATGTCTGAGTATAGACGTGGTTAGTTTTGGTACCTAGATCCCTTCCCATCCCCTTCTTCTTTTCCTCTCTCTTCCTGGCCAGAGCTCGTTTTCTTCCACATGGTTGTATAACCGTTAAGCAACAGTGAGAACCACTGATGTATTGGTGTCTACGATGATGATTCTCTAAGTTTCAACCAGTCTGGAAGTCAGTCGTCGACTATCAATCTTTTACATGATTATCCTACCAAGAGTGGTCAATTTACCCAGTTATGTGATTAAGCCTCATCACTCAAGGTTCGCCAGGGTGTAACCACCTACCTGTCTTTGTTTCGATTCCATGTAACATGCATACGGATTTGTAGTATAAAAAATTGAAATAAAATATGGGTAGTTTGTTCAAACCGTCAAGTTAGTCAAAGTCGTGCAATTTACCGCTTAATATCACCCAAATGTATTGGTAGATTACGTTTGTTTATGGGGGCTAACCAGTACCGACTGACTATCCACTCAAATAAACGATGGACATTTACGGAGGTTTCCTTCTGGTTGAGACTGCTCTTCAGTCCACGTCGATCAGTCAGTCGGCTTACCAATGAATATATGATCCCCACTGACTGTACTGCTCAGCCGTTAATTAGTCCGGTGTGTCGTAAAAACTTCCTAAACACTTTGTCGAATCTTTAAGGCATCCAACACGTTACAATGGAATTCTCCCTAAACAATTGGTTAGTTTCTCTGCGTTTTATTACAACACGTCGTGTGAATATTGTGCAACCTATCTTCTACTTGAGATGACTCTCATTTTATAGCTCGGATCTCTCTGAAGATATTTACACCACCCTCAACTAAGTCCAAGTTAAAGCGTTTCTTTGTATTAATCGGATTTGGTTCCTTTGTTGTTCCTTACTTAACACGACTTCTACGCAAACTCAGTCTGGCGGTCCCTGAAATAGTCACACACCTGAATTGATTGAGCGCGTTCGCTATGTGGACTGTAAATCGTATTGTGAAATTAATCGAACACCAGTCACAAATGACTAAAGTTTCTGTATTCAACTAGAAATCTCGACCACCCTTTTTGAAAAAAAAAAACGCAAGATGCGCTTATTAAGACTCATTAGTAATGCATATCCTTGTCAGGACCTTAGTTCAGACACCAATCATGTTCTCATGAGGTAACCGTGCTGATGACTGTGCTATAACCGGCACGAACGATCAATCACATTTTGCTGAGAAAGATCACCTGGATTTTGGAGACTCAAATTGAAATGACAGAGGTTATTAAACTCATAGAGTGCGGTTTTGCTTACTGACATGAATAAAAAGTGCAACTGACACTCAATTTACACCACCGAAATCTCGCATTATTTGCTGGTAGTACAATCACAATTGGGTAGACTAAACTCACCGAGTTAATCATCGTCCGTACACTGAAGACGATAGTGTGCAAAAGGCTGAAAACGCACCCTTTGATGTACGCACAGCGTACTGCCGATAGTAGATTGAAAAGATTATACAGTGGAACGGACAGCATGCCACATTACCACCGGAGTGGATGAGGGAAGTCTAATCATGCAGATCTGGAGGGACACAGTGCACCACAAGTTACCAGTTTTGCAGTGGTTACGAACAGGAGAAGCAGGAATCACAACGATGTAATGTTTCACGATAACCATTACCGAAACAACAATCTGATGCGGAGTACACCTTTGTTTGAAATCACCTAGTCAGTTTACTGGATAAATCGGGAATCGACTCGATATGACATACAGTATGAACCGTACCAACTTAACATGAATAGGAGTAAAAGTACCAAAGCTACAAGTGTTAGGAGGTTCCACGAGATACAGCCCAATTGACCTACGAACAAGTGAATACAAGCAATATTCCCTCCATAAACACGTAAATTAAAGAAAATGTAAGCATTACGTGTAACGGTAACGCACGATTCGGTTCATGTCCGTATGAGTGGGAGGCGTGTACTATAGACACTTAAGAAAATCAGTTAAACCAGGTTTGCAGTCGATACAACAAAAGTACTGAGAGAGAAGCATATGAAAATTTGAGAGAAGTTAGCACCAAGAGATCTGGAATACAACCCGACGATAAAACTTTAGCGCTTCAAACAAATTACGAGTGTGGATAATCAAACAGGTGATTGACCATTTAGAAGAAAGACAATGATCAGTGTATATATACTTGCCTGGAATGGGTTGGCGAGTAAACTCGGGGGCGACGTGACGTGTGTCTGCTTGCGAATCAACTAACGGGACAAATGGGGCAGGGATTCGGCGAGCTAGCAGTGCATCCCAGTCCATGGTTCGAAAGAAAGCGTGAGTGGAAACTTCCTCGAAGTCGTTCATGCTACCCAGACGGTTAGAACGAGATTTCTGAAGCAGCTAGAGGAACAGAACGGGTAAAACAAATGAACAAAGTCATTGTAGGTTTTGTTGCAGTCTGCTGTAACTACCTGTCTGTTGAGTTGTGGACGTTTGCTGTCCTGGCCAGAATTCAAGTTGTTGATGCGTTGGATATTGCTACCATCTGAGCTCGAATAATGACCGGTCAGACATCTTTCCTTATACTTAGCAAGTTCATCTGACCTTTATAGATCCCTTCCACGTCCTAATCCTGACAACGAGACACAGTCAATCCAGCTACACATTACCAATCAGATTTGAAGTCATGCAGAATCGATAGTACTTAATTCGAACGTTTTGCTTCCGTATGAATTTTAATAAGGCCAAAAGTGTTAGGTATGATGTATGTTCGAACCAAGTATTGTTAGTTCTTGTCAGTTACACGCACGAATTGATAACCGGATGAGTAGAGATGGGTGCGTACAGGTAAATTAATAGAGTTTGTCCACTTATCAATCATGGTGCGATTCTAGAGCCGAGTGTGCCGTCTGAGTATTTGGATTTTTTCTCCTCTCAGACTAAGAAAAGAGATCGGCATCGAAATAAGGCGGGTGGGGGCAGATTGGTAATCGACAGACCAGCAAGAGATTCAAAGTCACGCGGACATTAATCGATCAGTAAGTGAAGTAAACAGAACGTTCCCAATCAAGTCATAGCGGATTTACACCAATAAACTAAAGACAAAGAAAATATGAACATGGTAGGAAAGTTTGGAGGACAACAGGAACCACACAATGCAGAGATGAGGCACGAAAAATAAAGGCACAATTAACGATCGGGTCTCATATAATTGCTTACTAAGGTGCTGCTAAGTTCGCTGTCGTTGCTTTATGGACACAAATGTAGTTCCTTAAGGTGGATAGCTAATGTCTCGGAAAAAGCTGACGCACGTTTGTTCACAGTCTGAAAAACAACACGGTGAAATTTCTATAGGTAGACTTAGTGGCCAGATTCGAGCAAGTGTTTTGTTATGGCACTCTTAGTCGTTACGGTTTCGGTATTCAAAAGACAGTTCAGGATGTGCTTCGAGATTCGCGTACCCAGTGTGCACATGTAGGGCCCACCTAACACAGTTCGCACTTCCAGGTAAATTCATACATAAGGTTTGATATGGCGGGCACTGGCATTGGATCTTTCCTGGGAGTTGAAGGGACGCGTATTGTTAAATGCAACACAATGATCGAAGCTGATGTATATACATGGCTCACTGCTGATTACATTATTCGTTCCATCAGGAGGGCCACATCATCACTGTTGAAGGATAATGATATGTACACCGGCTTACGAGATACCGTTGAGAAGGCTGGTCGGTCGTCGGTTGGTTTCGAATGTTTCCCGACGAAGCGTGCGGGATGATCATTTAAAATGGCAATGTGCTTGATAAGATTGAGATCTTCCACCACACTTTCATCTGGACGGATCTTGTGAACTCTGTGATACAGTGTTCATATGAGCTCATGCTTGTACACAAGTGGTGCAAAACGTTCGAATTGCAACAGTGGACCAGCCCACATCTTTTTTCGTTGGATACATCTAAGAAGAGGGCCATCTTCCAGCCGGGCAAGCCGGACGTCCAAAAATGACAACTGGTTGTCCTCTTAGATTCTAGCATTAAACGTCATACTTGGACGCAAACTGTTGAGATACGTGCATGTAGATTTAAGTTGGCTGTTTGGTTCACAAATTACAATTATACCATCCACGTATCTTTAGTATGGACGCGTTAAGCTTACGACATTTTGCGTCTTGTTTTCAAGATAAGAAAAATATGACGTCCAGCATAGGTCCAAGTGGACCATTCATGGCTACACTATTTACCCGACGATACAACTGTCTCTTGAATATAAACTGCAAGCTTGTTGTCCATACAGTAATAATTCAGCACAGAAGAAACACAAGCAGATCACATAAATGCTGTCAATTGCTTCAAGCAGAGATACATTGATGAACGAAGACTGTTTATGGGAAAAGGCCATCTTTTTCCCTCCAACACTTACGTTGCGTGTGCCTTTAACAAACTCGCGAGTGTCTTTTAAGCTGTACAGGCACAAGTGAACTGTGACATGCTCAAAAACTTTTACTACTCATTTCACTAGACTGATAAGGTGAGTTCCTCGCCGCTAAAGTGCAAAACCGAATCTGTTTATCTTTAGGAGGCCATAAGTGTGTGGTGTCTGTATTCCTATGTTGATCAGTCACGACACCAAATTTCAGATCTTGCAGATGATTTATTTCACCTCGTTCTATTAACTAATCGGCATCCTTGTGATTTTGATCTAGGCAGAATTTTTTACTGTCTGATAAAATAGGAGCTATCTTAGCCACGTAATCTGTTCTGTTGAAAATGGCCACGTGTGATCCTTTAACGGGAGGCAAAAAGATGATAGTTTGATCCTTATGTAAATCTTTTGGCGTTTTTGTCTGCTCATTTGCGAGTAAACAATTGTCTGATAGGTGCTGTGTGGTACTGGTAAGTCAAATCAACCGTTTTCGCTTTAAACCAACTGTGCGCTTCTGTCAACAATGGTAATGGCTGTTTCGAACGATAAAGCAGATATTCAAACTGGGTTTCGTTTGCAAGCGGATTGATAAGTGGTGATGGAACAACAAATTTCAGATCCACCGAATGAAATTTTTTTGCGTCCCATTCAAGCGTCACAGTGTAAACGTAGTACATATACATTCTTATAAAGCGCATGCTACCAACAACGCAAGATAGAGAAACCTCACTGGATAGCTCGGAGTAACCGATTTAGTATCTGAGGTGAACAACCCTTATCACGATCAACAGAAAACCAAGTCATAGCCACAACAATGTTAACCATCTCAGTGCGATCGATGGCTGGTAGCCTGAGATTAAACTACCGGTTTGCTGACAACATCACAAACAATTGAACTGATTACCGTAGACGATGTATAGAAAACGGTACCAGATGAAAACCATAAGCTGGTGCCCTTAGGAAGTTGTAACGCGAACTATCCATCTTTCACGCGGTGCTCTGATTATTTTTCAGATCACCAGGTTTCGCGGTCAGGCACATACACTGAAGACAAACAACGCTAGTGTCGTGCAACGTGTTACCATTTCATTACGCTCCATTGTTTTCTATACGTCTTGCACATAAAACACATTTTCGATTTCAAAAATGTAAGCAACGCTGCCCTAAGAATTATATCAAATTCTATGAATCCGACTACTATCGAACGGTCTTTGTCTCGAAATCTGCCTCTTTATTTTAACGAACGTCAAGTTGCATCGTTTTCACTACTTTAGGACTGCCGATTTACTGAGTATGCTGTTTAATCTACCATCTTCAACACAGGTACGGAGAAACCGACTGTTTATTGCTATCATCACTCAATCCGATTGAAAACGGTTCCAACATACGCTTCATGCATTAACTAAAAAGATACGCAAGGCTTCTCATTAATATAAATTGAACATCACCGACAATCGATCGCAGCTATCGCATTCCCATAGACTTCCCTGTCGACCTCTTCAGAAAACAAGCACCAGACTCGAGTTGTGCACTAACTTGAGCTCGTCAATAGCGCATGTCTCAACCACGACCGAGCCAAGAACTCCGACTACGCTTTCATCAAGCGACCGTGTTCACCACTGTTTCATTCGCCTCACATTAGGCATGATCGAACTATCATACGAGAACGCTCAACCACTTCCGCCTATGAGTAATGATCGGGTTGCGCCGTCGCTTACACAAGAGACAGCAAGTGTCCTGTTAACTCCAATCGATCACTCTTCGATTAGGGCCACTCGCGAAGTTGAAAACACGGAACTCATTAATTTGTTGATCGATATTTTGATTACTGATGAGCAGGTAAACGAAATCCGCTACCTATCCGGGGATGGTTTGTAACGTTTGTAATAGTAGTACTTGTTTTCGGAGGTCTTCATGCGAAAAATAAGAAACTTCCCTGGATAAAACTGCGGGGTAGTCGAGCAACAGCACGGTCTGAAAATACGAGGACCGTAGGAAATTTTTGGAGGTCACTCACCTGCCTACACACCCATTGTCTGTCAATCTCACAATCCCTACCCCTAGGAATACGGCCTTCCTACAGTCCACCATGAAGCTGTCAACAGCTAATCAGTCTACCCGAAGGCCGGGTATGTAGACGCATATCAGACCGATCTGATCGCATTTAGTCGGTTCGTCATTGCCTGTCGGTCGCTTGCCATGCCTTTCGGACCCTTGATGACCTATTGCGGCCAAGAACGCAAACGAATTGAGGTTTGTTTCTTATGATTGATTATAATGTTTATATCAATGGTATCACGTTTCCGGCGACTTGATTTGGTTCTTGATAGTTGGCGCCATTGGTTATACGTGCGTCACTCAATGTTCATCGGAAGAACGTACGAAAACCTTGATTTGTCCATTGAACAAAGTAGGTAAGTGTCTCCTGCCTGGCTGGGGTCCACATGAGCACTCAAGTCGTTGGCTAGAAACACTATTCGAGATGACAGTGTGTTGCAGTCAATGTCGTACCTACAATCGTATATTTTCTGGCTTTTCTGCCTAGTCTTCTCATATGTTTGGAGCACCTTAGTAATGCCCTCTACTTCTAGAATATCCCGCGTATCCCGTATTGTGAACGAACAAAACAGTGACATGACGGACTAAGAATATCATCAGTTATCTCAATCGGATTCCTGTTTCCATTACTCGTCAAAACGTTGACGCGAATCATGCACATAAACAGTATCCCCAAAAGCTGCAACATTTTAAAATGAACCGGTGTACAGACGAGCACGGAGAGAGAACACTGGGAGGCCAGCCTGAAAATAAAAGCGGTAGACTGACAAGTTGCAAAACAAAGTGATGGTTGCCGCCACGCATTTGAACCGGCTACCTTACTTTTGTTAACCAGTACTATTACCAACGAACAACTGGGGGGGATCAGAAGTGGTAATGCATGGCGATCACTCACCCCAGTCAGAATGTTTTGAGCAGCCAAACTGATGGTGTCGCACAGGCGTAATGGCTCGCGAAGAATTGCATTGTACATGCGTTCGCGTACCTTGTGGTAGAAAGGCGGTAGACCGAACAACATCTCGTATAACATGACTCCAAGGGACCACCAATCCACGGCAAAGTCGTAGCCTTCTCGGCGAACCACCTCAGGAGCCATATACTGGAAAAAACACGGACGGTAGAAGCAGTATTCAGACATAAATCACCAAACTAAATGATTGTTTTAAACAATTTGTATTTTGGCCAATCAAAAACCCACACGATGGATTTAAAAAAATATGATGCTCATTCTCAAACTGACAAATCCCCGAGACAAGTTCACTCTCGTTCGGACCCAACAGACAGAGCAGACAGCGTGAGCGCGACCCGATGTGACAATCCCCGTGGTATGAGCCGAGCTGTCCACTACACTACCGGCTCTATAAGCGTCGCCGGTGGTGGGACAACACAGATAACTGGCATGTGACTTGTCAGTATTTTGTTTTAAATTTATACAATACACCTTAGGTTGGTGCGGACATTTAATCTCCCTTAACATACAGTCGACTAAACAGTAGTTATGTAACTGTTAGCTAACACAATCCGTAACCACTATTGTTTGACTTTTTCACTCACGGTTGAGTGTTGACGTTGAGGAAAAGCCCGCCTCGATCCCGATTCATCTCTGGTTATCCGTAACGAAGCGCACACTTTCAGCGAATCTAAACTCAGCACGGAACGTTCAGAAAGGGTTGAAATCAACAGTCTGAAACCCGGGTCACTGTGAGGTGAACATAGCCGACTGAGGTGTGCGGAAGTGCGTAATGCCGTGTCCAGAGTCAGGTTTCTTTTTTAACGCGTTAAAAAAAGACTAACGAAAAGCACCGTGGTTAGTCCATAACACTTCCAATTGGTAACTGTCTAGTGAGCGGGCCATAACAACTGAACAGAAATCAGACGTTCTGGATTGCAAAACATCTAATCTCAACAGATCCCGCGGCTCACATTGCCTCTTGATCCGCAGTTCTATTGTGCAATAGAAACCCCCAGGATATTGGCGTTTCCCGAAGCGCTATATATCAAGCGTCACACACCAACTATTTGTAAGCAGAAGGTATTGACACAATCAATCTTGTTGCCGTCGCACAAAAACGGTTAACCCATTCAGATATGCATCCGAATAACATTTGCTCGTTTCAGTTTTCTCACCATACGTCAAACCTAGGTAACCGAGCGAATAGACGAGGTGCGCACACCTCGTAATGTATGTCTTCTTGCAGAGTTGATGGACTAAATAAAAAAGCTGAATAACCGAAAACTTTGTCATTAGAAAACATGAATTCAACAACTAGAATTCACTATTATATATATATATATATAGAGAGAGAGAGAGAGAGAGAATATATATATATATATATATATATAGAGAGAGAGAGAGAGAGGGAAAGAGAGAGGGAAAGAGAGAGAGAAAGAGAGAGAGTGGTTTCTCCAAAAAGAGCACTCCCTTAGAGGCCACTTCATCCAGTCCCATGAGGCTGTTAAGGGGAGTTAGAACCCCAGAGACATTACACTTAGATGCGACGACAGACCGCAGTTCTGGATATACATCAGTCCAATTCCCCCCAAGGACACCATGGCATTCACCACCATAATTTTATCATTCAAAATCTGGAGTCCAGTGCAATCAAAACAACTGACAATCCAAGTTGTCCCACGCCGCCGATATCATTATCTCACCCGTGTTACAGGAACATAATTCGCTTCTGACACCTGGTTGCATCTCACACTACACATCGGTGGTTGGCTACGAATGTCAGTTGATCTAAATTCTGTTAAATAACGACCAGTTTATATGTAAACAGTGTTTTTGAACTCGTTTCATTCACCTAATGTGGTCATCAAGCCATATGCGGAAAGCCAGTGGAAGAGAAGCACTGGACAGATAAAGATGTCCCACCAACCACTCTGTTGTTCTATCGGAGGTAAGATGGGGAAAGTGTGTTCAATTGCTATTAGTATGAAAGACGTACAAAAGGCTGTCTCGGTTGTGTGGTATACAAACACAGAAGCGCACTGTGTAAACCATAAAAAACTTTACGAAACAAACGGTCAACTAGATACTAGTGCACTGTGTACAGTGCATGGTCTAGGTTGTCCTTCCTTCGACAGAGCACTCACAAAATGCATCACGTTTGGTACATCTCATTACTGGTCTCTTTAGCGAAGAATATGGCCTACCCCGATATTAAAAGTTGGTATCGCAAAGTCAATACGAAATGCAGAAAATTATCCGCTTTTCTTCTTACTTCTACGTTCACTACCGCCTGCGATACACATAACTTTCCTTCGGAGTTGATGAAAGTATAACCCGCAGTTGTGCGGCGGTTCAGGCGTAAACATCTACGCCACTTCAAATTTCAGATGCCCCGTTGTCAACTTTGCGTGCCTCAATCTTTAAGTGATTCGATGTCACTTCAAGGTGTCTCAAGGGGTTTCTCAGGTATTGTTTCATCAGCATTTTTCGAATCGTCCAAACTCAGTGCTTCACACCATCGTAATGGGGCACAATGTTGATGGAAACACTATCTTCAACATCGAGACAAATTGAACCAACAAGACACCATAAAACCATGGTGGTGTGAATCAAACCCAGTCAAACATTACTGAAAACTCCCTACGTGTTTATGTAAACGAAATCATCTCTTGTTCTGATAAGATTGTATATAGACGATCACAAAACAGAAAACCATACAACTTACTTCAGGAGTGCCACAGAAGGAATCCGTTCTGTCTGTAGTGCTGAAATTTTCCTTGCATAAACCGAAGTCCGTCAAAACAACATGACCCTGTAACAAGTCGGATAGGGGAGAATAGCCAAGAAAGAAGCATTTGACGTGGAAGGGTGTGGGAAAGTACACGCCACTTGTGGTAATGTCTAAGCGCAGGAGTCTCCGAGATTCGGTTACTATGGCAGGCAAAGTGACACGTGAATGAAGTCGATTACGTGTGCACACCCAGAACCAACTGCCTTGAAAGTAATTCTGACTTACCAATAAGGCTTGATTTTGCTAAGATTCGTGTATTTTCGGTCACACTTTCATTTTTAATGGGTGCATACAACTTGAAAGTAGGGGAAGCCATGAACTGTGGAGAAGTAAACATAAACTCGATACGGTTGTCTCAGAACTGATAAATTCATAATGTATGATGCCGCCAATTTGACAAAGGAAGGTGATCTGAACAGTGTAGTTACGGCAATCCCTAATGGGTGATTGCTCCTGTTGTTAGAAAATCCGCTCTGGAAACGATACAGCACAGTAGGCGAAATTCGTCGTTCCTGATCAAAGGGTCAGTTTTGAAACCGGCTGGGCTATCAAACCACATTTAAAAGTATGTCAGATTGCCAGTTGATACCACAGGATATCTGATCAACTTCCAAACAGAAATACTAGAACAAATGAGACATTCTGTAGACCAAACTAGACTCTACAAATGACGATAGGTCTACCAAGTAATCGAACATCATATGGGGTGTGGCCCTCATGCCGTCAACATGAATAATAACCAGATAATGATAGAATTCCATAGTCTTAAGCGAAAAAGTTATTTGCCAACATAGACTGGAACAATCCTGGCAATGTGCACACAAATCGAAGTGTTGAATCGTAAACAAAAAAATCCACGTGTTTGCCAACACGGAAACCACTGAAAGGGTAAATTTCCTAACGATTACTAGGGTAGCAGACCAGGCATAGATCTACAGGCGAAACTCGAGTCGCGAGAAGAAGGCTGTTTGTTGGTCAGTCAATTAGATCCATCAGCTGATCACTCTTCTGAAGCTACGTGAACTTTCGCGGTGAATACTGCTCCTTCAGATAGTCTATAAGACTGAACGGATGATAGTATGGACGGAGCAACTTTGTAACCCGATTCGATTGATTACTGGTTGGAATGAATGCTGCCAATCCAGGTCGTTTGACTATCGCCAGTGAGAATTAACAGCTAAGGACAGTTGGCTCGTGCATTTATTCATGAGACAGCGATGACCATTAGTCTCCCCAATTCAATGGATAACTGCGTGACATTTTGAAGAGAGCCACTGAAAAGGAATGAAGAGGGTATAAGATGGTCGAACAATTAGAGTTTGACAAAATGGGAGGATCACAGCAGACGGAGGAAAAAGAGGTGGAGGGAGAGGTAAACCCACAAATTCACCAGTGCTGTAGATGAACGACACAAACATGACGGGGATGAGTGGGGCAACGGATGAAATAACTACCTGGTTATCCAAAAGTATGTTTTCTGGCTTCAAATCTCTGAGTTTGACAGAGTACCGGGAAGTAAATCAGGGTTTTTATGGACAACGATGACGGTATTAATTACAAAACGGTCAACTCCTACTAGCATGCTAATGTTGATTTGTACCCAGGGTAAAGTGACCTATGAAATCAACAGTAATCCAAGAAATAACGGATCAACTAACAAATCTAAGCGCACAAAATAGGAAGATATTGAAAAAAACGAACTAACACTCTCGGAGATAGAGACTTACCACTGACTGTCACACACTGTCATGTTCAAGGGCATTTTCATTCACTTAGGTGGGTATCCGTACACTCCCTGACCTGACAAGCGGCGACTATCAGCCTTGCTCAGCAGAGCGAGAGCAACTGCCATAACGCGTGACAACGCCCTCGCTTTGTGGTTTATTTCATCCATTGTAAGTCGCATTGAACAAGGTGGGTTCAGGCAGGTAACCTTTCGGTGTACAGAGTACGCGACTCATCCAACGCGGACTGTGCGCTTCCACTACCCCGGTTATCAGACGCGAAGTTGTAAACTTCCACACGAACTGCCGACGGATTTTTACGGTGCACACACAAACACCTCGCTTGAGGAAGGTTACACAGCAGAGACTAAAAGGGCCCAATACCGAAGTTTACCCCTCATTTACACCTGAATGGACCAAGTCTCTGCTTCGCAGAACAAGACAGGATGCACGCACGCATTGTATATCCATCTCCTTAATGGACAACAGGACGTATTCACTATGTCACGGCTGACGAACCTTAGGGAACGTGCTAAATGCCTATTCCACAGTACGGTAGTGTGTGCAGCATACGTGAAGCAATATTTACCACCCCGAACTTGAAAATGGAAATATGCAAATCACGTTATGTGTCTCCGACAAACAGCTCGTACACTATGATCACACAGGATCGTGAACCTAATCACATGCCCCAGGTTTCTGCGAGCCACATTGTGCTCATCCTACGTTTCGTAGGTTGTGGCTTGGTTCCGTTTTTGTTACCTTCCTGTAGAATGATGTTTCCAAAAAACTGCATACTTAAAATTTCTGACATCCCAAATATGTCCGACCGAAACCATTGTAATCTCCTCATCTCTTGTGTTTTTGGGACCAATCAACAGATAAACAGATATACGTAGGCACTTTCAGATACCTTCAGCTGGTAGCCAGTCCACGATCCCAAGGTTCTAACTAATATGCTGAACTTCTCAAACTACAGTAGATTCAAGAAACACACCGTTTTATAGCATATAACAGAATGTTCGTAAACGAGCGCGAACGCAAGCACTGTAGCACCATCTACGCTGCAAGGCTTTTGGTCCAATTTACGACGGCATCACTTTAAAAGACCTGCCATTAAAAAAGTGTGGCTGAATTGACCCGTCGTTCGTAAGTACGTTTCGGATGATCTTGCGAGAAACCAAAAGAATGTCATAAAGCTTTGTGTAACGCAAGGCTTCGAAAACTTAAAAGCGTGCGCCTTGCCACCGAAAAACGGTCGACTTCCCGTGAGTAGGACAGCAGGATCACATTGCGGCAGGTATTTTGGATCGGTGGTTCACCTAAAGAACTCAAGTTAGGCATACATACATAGGTTAGCATATAACACAGTGTACTGAGGAGATAGCCAATTAACATGCTTGTGTGTTAATGTTTAGCAGAATTTGCCGAGACTAAAACATGTGTAGCCGGCATTCATCATTATCCGACTGATTGTCGTATATAAGTTTCAAGGGATAAAGTGGTGACACCGTAAAATTTCAGTTTGTGTTGTTATACGGCAAATCAGTGGAGTATAGAAAGCAAGAATGAACGGGATTGGGGCAAATGAAGAGTGAAAACAGTAAATGATGCGACGTTTGACGGATGCAGGTTTTACGACGATGAAGTGTATGCAACCCACACAAAAGACTGTGTGCATGGTAACAGATAAGAACGGTCAGTACATTGATGAAGCGAATACAGTACCGAAAAAGTCATTCAGATTCCACGAAGACGATGATGGCAACACCTATCTGAATAAATAGAAATTATACCAACCAATGGTTGAGTGACATGCAGGACATAATTACATGATGACTAATGTTCCGATTTAACAGTCACGTAGATGTAAGAATGTATTCACAAGTGTTAGATGTGAAGTTAGGTACTACTGGTAAGTAGTTTGGTGCGTTTTTTAGATTGCAAGAGAACTAATCACGAAAAAGCTGGGTTCCAGATGGATTTGAACGAGTGGCAGAAATAACATGCTTAAAGAATGCAAGCGATCCGCCAGCTGAGCAATAAAGCCACACCAGAACCTTAGAGACTGGGTCTTATACGGAGTCCCCCAAATGTTCTGACAGACCAACGGGTAGGTGACTGAGTCCAAATGTGAAAGTCCTGAGCTAAAAGTGTGACCTCGTGGCTCATACGATAAAGCGCTTGCCACGTTTAGGTATGTCGCTTCTGTCGCTAGCTCGAATCCAGCCGAAGTTGGATCTCTGTTAAATCAACGTGATATTTACCAGAGCGTTTGGTGGCGTTAACGGGTCAATCGTGATTGGACAAATTCTATACGCGAAAGACTCCGTACCTAGCACGAACAACGGTATGGGTAATCCACACGTTTACCGAATAAGCAACGCCGGCATGCCAGTAGTTCAAATGATCTCGCTGCATATGCTCCAAAACATATGTTACGAATACCAACCCATAACTAACCACAACTTGAATTTTTGAAGCAACCAATAATAGTATAAATCCTTTCGTAGCAAGTTTTGGATTTTCAATTCCCCCGACAGAGCCATTTTCAAAGACGGAGAAGAAGCGTCAGCCATCTTATTTGGTGGGGAATAGGATGAGCAGAGCAAAGAAACCATATGCAGTGGACGAGAAAGTGACTAGAACGCAGCTACAAAAGGGATATTGGCCTACCGGATACCGTGATGCCTAAATATAGCAGACACACTGAAACATCGATTTATCGGATAAAGTAGGTGAGACAGCCAGAACCCACCGATAGATGATGTTTTCCGAGTGCAAATAGCCTAGAGCACAAGCGATTTCGGCCGCGTAGAAACGTGAACGTCCTTCGCTAAAGCATCGTTCTTGTTGAATATGTTTATACAGCTAGAAAGTGCAAAAGCGAAATCCAGTAAGAGATTGAAAAAGCAAAATGCGATAGTGATAGCCAAAACCGAGATAGACTTCATCACAAAATGAGTACATAGCAGAGGAAATGTGAAAGAAAACGAGTTACCAACTTCAGTCAGTGAAGTGAAGTCGATCAGGCATTTGCGGTTGACTTACAAACTAACAGGAATCTGTAGCTGCTCCATAAGGAAGTGGAAGTTTTTGTAGATGACTAGTCTCAGGAGTGGTGGGCAGTGGGTACGATCTTGTTAAGTCTCATTGATGATGATCCAGCTCACGCTCTATGTGGTTCCGAGAGGTTACGTGGGTATGGTAATGAGTGAGTTCATACATTTTCTTGTAAACCAATGAGGACCACTACATCACAGTTTAATGCAGATACGTCAGGACCACCACACTGTGGTGGCCTACCATTCGGACACGGGTTTATGGATCGTCGATTCGTTTATCCGGTGTGTGTGGAACTGATGATACATAAGGTTAAAACAACTGTTCACTAGGTCTCAGTGGGTTTAACTGCTCACAAAAGTAATTACGTTGGCTGAATATTTTTCGTGATATAAACAGCACTATATGATGTGATTCTCTCTCTAGCAGAATGAACAGGACTGTCCTTAATAAATAAGCTCACTAGCACACATGTAGTCAGTGTCACTTGTCAGAGTAAGGTGATGAGTTTCTTGAAGCTCATCTACACAGTATTTTGGCATCTATTACAACCTGTTACAGTAGAAAGCATTCCAGTACATATGAACGCGTTACACTGCACCGACAAAGTGTGGCACTGTAAGAATTGTACAATAAGGGCTAGGGACTGATTGTCTGAAAGTAAATGAATCGATCAGAATGCAACAGACAGCTCGTCATCAGAAACGAATCAGTGCACGAGGACGTCAGCGATCGTTAGGGGTTGAAATAACGGTTAGGGGATTTGAGAACAGGGATGGCCTTATCATAAACAATAGGTCCTTCTATTCTACAGAAGCCACTGTTTTACCCTGTGAGATGGTTTCTCTTTGAAGGGGGGGGGGAGCAATTGAGCCCCACTTGCGAGCAAATCAAAAGGGGGCGCGGTTGATTACCTTAAGAAAGTGTAAGCAAACCAGACTCCAGAATTCGGATGGTTAAACTGAGGCGACAAACGCTGTGCGTGCTTGGGCAAAAATATGGTGCGGTCCGGGACGTGGCCTCTACGGATTCCCGAACCCCTGTGAAATTTCCATGGAGCTGGACAAAAGTGGTCTACCTAGACGAATGGTGCTTGTAAAGCAGGAACTACTGCGTATTCCAACTATAGAGATTTGAAAACAGGTACTAACGCAAGATAAGTGACAAGGGAGCACAGACAGATCAGAGAGCAAAACTCCCAAATATAGCGATAACCTTTTTAAAAAAAATAACAGACCAACCACATCTCAGCGCAGGTTGGATATTCAAACCAGTAGTTCCGTCGGTTACCCGCGAGACGATGGTCTACATACTAAGTGGAGGCAGTCTAGAAAAATGATAACGAGAAGCGATGGTGCCGATACACGAAAGTGCGGTGAGTGGACAGCAACAGCTTGATGTGAGCCTAACCTTGCCCGCCCAATTCTATTCAACAGTGCATGTTGTACTATGTAGCGTAGAAGTCAATATCTTGATTGGCAGAAAAAGAATGGGGTGATATCAACTTCTCAATGGATTCAATGAGCCATTGGTTCTAAACTCACTTCACCTCCGTTTACGTAATCCAGAACAAAGTACAATTTCGAGTCAGACTGGAACGAGAAACGCAGTTTGCACAAAAATGGGTGTTGCAAACTTCGAACTAGCACATTTCGTTCACTCATCACGTGTCTGACTTCCTGACGTCGCTTGATTTGTTCTTTGGATAAAACTTTGATCGCAAAAACCTGTTCCGTCGCTTTCAGTTTTGCGAGAAACACCTGTGATTAGTTGGCGTATGAAAAAAACAAATGGAAACCGACAATTCACTTGATAACGCGAATAAACTTCAATGGTACCAACGAGTGCATCAAAGAGTAGTCTGACGGAAAGTGCACAGGCACTACAACAATTAGCTGAAAAACGGAAATTTACGAAGTTGCGAGGCACGCTTAAATCGTACAACAGCTTACTTAAAAGATCATATAGAAGAAAATGATTTGGACGTTGAGTTCATAACCCGGGTTGGAGTCCACATAGCTTAAAAAGATTGCGAGTGGAAATTTTGGAAGTGACGGTAGCCGATCGGTTACAGTAGCATAAGATTGGCGTTACTTATCTACGTTGTGTACGAAATAAGGAGGGTTAGCGAAGCCAGGCAGTGAAAGCCGTATGTAAGTTGTCTTGTAAATGTAGTTTTACTTTCATCTGTAACCCGCCAATTTGTTGGTATGATGCGGACATTTCAGGTTGAGTGCTGCAGTCTAGACAAACAGTTCCATGTAGTAAATCTCATTATCGACTAGTCTTTTATCTCTAAAACACAGTTCGTTCTTCCTCACAGTCGGACATCGGTATCAAAACGATGTGTTATCGTCGATGATGGACATTCAATTTACACACTACCGTTCCACTTGATCCATAAAGCCATAGGATCACTTCATCTTTTAGCACTCCTCCTTCGTTAACAAGGTGACAGTAACCATTTCTTGCATCAAACAAACGGATGCCTTCGGTAAGTTGTAATTCAAATCGTGTCCATATAAAACCTTTAGAAAGAATAAAATATGCACAAGTGTTGAAAATAGCTGTAACAAAATTGCATGGCCATCTCAGATTGTTTTAGGCTGGTGTGTTAGCCGAACGTTAACTGATCGAGTAGACGCCAGTTACTTTGACAACAGGATGTGCGTCATCGCAAGACCGATATTGAAATTGTCACGCTGTAGTGTTAGTGGTCCAAGCCCGGATTAATTGTCATATGACCAGACCACAGGTGATTTGACATATAGTTCCAAATTTGCTCTGACCAATCCAAGCTATGAAGACGTGAACTGACCCAATCGAAACGGGAGGTGAATGTAGTGTCACAACAAGTATAGTCAAGCATGCGTGGGACTTTAAAAGCCTAGAAACGCTGTTTCGCTCTACCCAAGAACGTCAAATGAGATTGTGGGGAAAAAACGAGGATGATGATCGGCAGCCTTAATAAGGCCAGACAGTTATCGGGGCAACCAGAAGTGTATCCAAGCTCAGCTCAACATTTAGACACAATACCTCCCAAATAATAATGGCTGGGATAAAAGAAAATGGAAGAAAAAATTTCGTAAACCCACAATTTCTTATCGTGAGTTGAAATTTACGTTTTTCGGAAATAAAAATTACCAAATGCTGAACTACATCCATCGTGCGTCCACCTTCATCACGTTGGGCACAACAATGGTACAGATATCACTCAGAGGAAAGACGAACCACACACATCGTATTTACAAAATTCATTGATCATTTGACAGAGAGAGAGAGAGGGGGGGAAAGTCAGTAAACAGTGGAAAGTGCGTCAACGGCAGCGGCCCCGCCACACAAGGTTTCCACATAGGCAACCTGCCTGCGCAGTATACCGTGTGACTTAACCGCGTAGGTAAATGAAGCCGAAGTATCGTTTTTCCTAGATAACTGGTGATGATGACTGACCGATGTTGGTAAAGAAAATCACAATATCAGCTAAACTGACCACTAATAATTGTCCAGCCAATTAGCTTGCCGTTACAAAGATACATTGACACTTGGCCGTGATGACGACCAACATACAACGAAGGAAGGAAAAACAAGCACCAGGTAATACGTGTTTAGAATGCCATCAATTACTCCGTTTTCAGCTATTGAATGCAGCCAGTATACCGAAGGGTGTTTTCTGCCGTGCAAAACACTAGGTAACTTATGAGCTTAATACTACCAGACAGCTTAAACCCAAACAGGAGCAGCCAGGGTAATCGAACACAAATCCCACGAGCGACGCCGTTACCATTGAGGTGCTATTGTACCGCACACAGTTATCACGGATCAGGGCCCGTGTTTTGAAGGCCAGCAGTTTCAGGAGATGCTGAGGAACTGGGGAATTCAGCGCTTGAGAACATCGCCGTACCATCCACAAACGAACGGATTGACGGAGCGGTTCAATCGTATAATGAAGGAATGGCTCAACAGTAGAGGCAATAATTGGGAAGAAGGACTAACGGATGTTCTGTTCGGGTATCGCACGACAAACCATGCAACGACTGAGAGCTCCCCGTTNCGAGAGATCGCGCGTTGCATGTGACTGGCGATTTAGACAATAGAGATAGTGCTTTATTAGACGCCTTCTCGCTACACTATGAGGTCACTTTAAGATTAGCACAAACTGCTCCAAACGGGACTAAAACAGATAAGCAAAAATAAGGCCATTTCGGATGGAACATACGCATTCATGAGCACGTCATTGCATAAAAGGACAAAGTATAGTATCACGAACATACCTGACCAAAGTTTCCTTTACCAATGGTCTTGATGAGGTTGAAATCTTGAATCCGAACCCTTGAGAAGTAGATGAGTTATACAAAAAGGCGAACGGAAATCAGGCGAATACCTTCGGCTTTCACTTTCACCCAAATTGATTAGACTTGACTAGACAAAAAAAGCCGGATGAAATAAGGTGAATTACATCACAGGAAAGAACCGAAACTTACTTCGTCGAAAATCACCTCTTGAGATATCAGCTGATCGAGACCAAGAAACTGTTGGGAACAATCACTGATGCAGAAGGGCTATAGGAAGAATCGCACACATACCGATCTCTATACACCGGGTCTTCCAAAAGAGCAATCACGAAAGCAGTCAGACCTTTTAAACGCGTCTTGTGGAAGTTCGGGTCAAATAGGCCTTTAGTGGGAACCTTCAGTTTACAACCCGGAATTTCCTCTTTCAGCTACATGTCACAATTGATAATAGTTAAGACGTATCATAGGCCTCACCTTGTCCAAAAGATAACGAAAATCCTCGAACCTTCTCACTACATGCCATTCCCTTTCATTCAACTTCAGCCGTAGGGCAAACAACTGAAAAGTGACAGCGGTCAGTAAGAAACTGTCGTTGTATAACGGGAAATGTCTTGAGGGATAATGAATATCCACAAAGAATTATTAAAACGAATGTGACGGAATGATTAATGTATACCCCTGATGGCCAAGTGGGGGCGAAATGTGGATGCAACAAACTACCTACAAAGGCGATTTATCAGCCGAATTTGAATCTCCAGGAAGCACAACATAATGATGTCGACCTATGAATACACGCATGTAGCCCATTAGCGCGGAAGATAACATGCTATTTAGAACATATAAGTAAAACTACGTGAGGTGTACACTCTGCAGAGACATTTCGACCGATGGCCTCGGTTACGACAAACGGACTATGATCAATTAGTATACATCAATTTAAATAAGCGTAAAACAGGAATGAGTCATCGGCTGCAATGAAGAGAGTACCCAGAACCAGTCACTTTCGAACGAGCCGTCATGAGTTAGAAACAACTGAACCAAATTCAAACTTTGAACTAATTGAATGAGGAAATAACGATGCAGACAATATCGATCTTACAGTGAGGCATGCGGGAATAGACGGACTTTAGCAGGTAGCCTAAGATTAAGCTTAAGACAAGAGGAAGAAACAAACTTATGTAAGCAGCATAACCAAAGCATTCGAATGATATAGCCTGAAAGACACTTACATTCGTTGGTTCCATAAAAGATCACAAACTGAAGGACAAGATAATGGCACCTTTTGATGTAAACTCACTCCTTAAAAATGTTCCGCTAACCGAAGTGATACCGACCATTCGTGAATTTGCAGCAAAGCACAACATATCCCTTACACTACCTTTGGTCGAAATTCGCAAACTCTTGTGCTTATTTAGAAAGATAAGTAGCAACAGCCATTCATTCAAGAACGCTGTATAAGCGATATGTTGACGACACATTTTATGTGACTCATGAGGATATGCTGACCAACTGTGCACAAATCACTAGTCTACACCCGAACATTGTGTTTACCACAGCAGTTCAGGAGAATAACAAACTTTGCTTCTTAGATGTGGAAATGTCTGTGAACGTTGATGGATCCATCACAGGAGGAGTGCATAGGAAGCCCATCAATATATTCATTTCAAAAGTTTTCCATCAATATCGCTCAACTGTGGTCTCGTTTGGACCCTCTTCAGTAGGGTGTGCGGAATTTGCTCACTCGAGACAATCTAGGAGAAATGGGCTCTTATTCACCAAACACTGACACAACAGATAACCCTAGCGCTTTATTTTTAAATACGCTACAGAGAAGTCAAAATGGACAGTATCAGAAACAGTGTCCCGCAAACCTGTGTTTATAACACTGTCATACAAGGGTGAGCATGTAACCACCCTTATCCAACGTAGACTCAAATGTGTCCCCAGAGCTGCGTACAACGTGGCAGAATTGGCACTGATCAACCAAATGACACAACTGAGCTGTACACCGAGGAAAGATCTAAGCAACTCAATCGCCACATCCAACGTTATTTATGAATTCACTTGTACTTGTGGAGTCAAATACATCGGTCGAATGGTAAGAACGCTTGGGACACGTGTCTCGGAGCACATTCCTAAATGGCACTGTACAACCTTCTATCATACGACGTTTGAAAGAAACGGAACATGTAATTCAGATGGAGAAGGCTTTTCGTGTGTTGTATCGTCTACCTTTTGCTGAGGCCCTTGCGATACACCGTTACAAACACTCACTTTGCGTACAGAAGCGAATGGTAGATGGTCTATCACTACTATAGTGTTGAGGGTTTGCAATCATGAGTTTATATTACACGCTAATTGGCTGTTATTATTATTCGGATGCTTTGGTTATGCTGCTTGCATAAGTTTGTTTCTTCCTCTTGTCTTAAGCCTAATCTTAGGCTACCTGTTAAAGTCCGTCTATTCCCGCATCCTTCACCGTAAGATCGATATTGTCTGCATCGTTATTTCCTCATTCAATTAGTTCAAAGTTTGAATTTGGTTCAGTTGTTTCTAACTCATGACGGCTCATTCAAAAGTGACTGGTTCTGGGTACTCTCTTCATTGCAGCCGATGACTCATTCCTGTTTTACGCTTATTTAAACTGATGTATACTAATTGATCATAGTCCGTTTGTCGTAACCGAGGCCATTGGTCGAAATGTCTCTGCAGAGTGTACACCTCACGTAGTTTTGCTTGAGTGTTCTAAATTTATCCGGGGATATAACATACACTACCCTGATATTATGTATAGGAACATACTGAACTTATGACTAAGCATTTTGACAACCGGGCGAGGGAGGATCATCTAACATAGTTTTGGCGTGGAATAAAGAAATTAAAAACTACTTACTTATACGGTTCACAACGTGAACGTGAGTCAGTGACTCAGGGTCACCGAAGAAGCACGTAGACAACAGCCAAAGTCAATGCAACACCTGAATGTTTCGACCACTGGAGCTGTTACGAACCTGCTGCATCGGCCTGTGCTACGTTGACAAAAGAAGTTTGTACACACCCATAAATGTTCGTGGCAGCTGCTGCTTCAAGACTGTAGCATTCCCGCTGTTACCTTCTTTATTGCAGGCAATCCACTTGTGACTGTGAGCAATGTCACACTTGAGCAACACTGTCTCGTCAGCTTATAATATTGCTGACTAGATCCCATCGAGGACAGTAGAGGCACGGGTTGTCTTTGCAAACCTGTGTCACTTGCAGTGCCAGAAAAACATTCGTATGTCGCTTGTGTACGTTCTGTTTTGTCATATGGTTCCGAGGTGCGACTTGTTCGCGACGAAGATACATACAGACCTCCGGTGCTTGACTATCGATCTTTGCCACTTAGCCTACATCCATTGAAATGATTGCGTGAATAACACGATCGTTTATCACCGCGTAATTCCAAACGCTCGGAATACGTTGATCAAGTTGAAAAGTCTGCGATGGACGGGTCACGCATCCTGAACGCTACTCCGCTGTTTATCGAATCAGGCATTGCATACTGAGACCAACAGTTGAGTAAAATCGCATGGTGACCAGGCAACGATATGGTCACGAAGTCTGAAGACCTTGACAATTCCAATGAATAAAGCAATTAGGTGTTGCCTATGCAGCTGGGATCATTACAACTACTTAAATCGGTAACTGGAAGCGCTACCCAAGATGGGAATGTGACGCTTTAAGTGGAGTACCTGCATTCAGATTATTTATGGCCTTTCCGTTTATCCTCTTTTAGTACATCTTTCTGATAGGTTGTTCCACGTAAATGTTACTATGAGGTGAATAAAGCCTTTCTTAAGAGTCATACTTTTTCTCAACCTCCGTGCGACCTTTTCATTCATGTTACAGGTAATCAAGAGGCAAATCACGTTCTCCCGCAAGTATCAATATTAAGCGGATTGTATGAAAAAGAAAACGTAGGAGTGGGAGTATCCTAGTCTTGCAGCAACACTTTGAAGGAACGAACCGCATTCCCTACAAACCAGACTGGCCACTCACCTTGTTCAACATGGTCATCACATCTTCAGATGAGGGCTGGACAGAACGGTTACCTGTACACTCCATTTCGGTCGAACTGGCCCCATGAAGAAGTCTAACACTAAGCTCACTAGATTCCCCAAGCGCATCTTCCGAAAGGTCACTTATGGCACCTAGATGTCGTGTACGCCCAAGACAATTGTTCATAAACCTTCACCCTGCCTGCACATTGAACATACAGGTTCACCTGTTTCCTTGGAACTTCGTAGCGAAAAAGCTAGTTCCGGAGAACGTTACGAGCAAACGAGTCGAAGATGGTCTCTAGGTCTAAGAATATCACGACCGTATTATAGCTGTAAAGTTGGTGTACCAAGATCTATCACAAAACAAAAGTGATCAATGTATCCACTACCGGACTGGAATACTGTCTGCTAGTAACGTATTTGGCCTCCTGTTGGCTTATTGAGTCAATGTTGGGGAAAGTCTATTTTCCCCAAGAACAGTTTAACTTTTTAGATATCCTTGAAAATTAATTTATAAATTTGAATTTCATTTTTTCGCGCCACAATGGGCTAAAACTTAATCCTGGTGCATGTTTCCCCTCCGTCTTCGATTGGTCCATTTCACTTTTAATGAGCTAATTCCAGTGCGGTCTTCCAAGGCTGTTCAAAAACTATAATTACGCGAACGCTGTAATATAGGGCCAGTGAGTAAATTGGACGCAATAGACATTAGACTGATGCACTTTTGGTTGTCACATAAACATCGGGACGCATTTTGGAGAGTGAGAACTACTGTTGATGAGCCCCAATTCCGTGCCTCCCAAAGGAATTTTGTCAGTCCTTGTATCAGCTTCAATATTCTTGGAGAGAGATTTAGTCCAAAAGCCATGCTACACCTCAGTAATTTAAGCTATAAGGTCCTGCTTCAACGGATGGCCATCCGGAACACAACGGACCATCTGGGTCCCGTCATCCATATGGTATGGTTGATGCCAGCCGAACCATATTCCAAGGTGTTTAGCCCGCCTATCAATTCGGCGCGACTGACTAGTGAAGAAACCTTGTGTTGTTGAACTCTTCATCGCGAACGGGCCTCGTTTATGGAACAGAGAGCAGGGCAAAGCTCACACGAGCACCATATACATTTCTTTCACTGACAACCAGATATAACTTTAAAGCCGCAAAGGTAAAACGTGCCTTTTTTTACTCGCTAGAATCTCGTCGTCGTCGTTTTCCGCCTTACCCGCACCTATCACCGCTATGGCTCCAGCCGCCGCTGGTCCTGCCAACGATCCATGAAGTAGCAGGATGATAAGAACAAATGGATAGAGAACACAGAGCAAGAAAAGGAAAGCCAAGTTTTAGGAAAGGGAAAAAGAGACAACAAACTTGGGGATATGGAATCGCCATTAGCTGTAACACCGTTACGTCAAGACGTTTACAACCAACGGCGTGGATAACTGCGAACTCCCAATCGGGCAGACAGCATTTATCAACCTTATTCAGTGGGACAGCCGAGTCTTTAGTAAGTTGTGATCACGGCATCGCCTGATCATCTTGCAGTCACGCTTGACCTGTGGTGCGATAGACACTCTGTCGGCGTACGCAGTACGTGACTTAACCAGCGAAGAGCGTGCATTATCACCATCCCGATTGTCCGCGGTGAACTTGCACATTTTCAAATACGTGCAGATGGAGTGTCACGCCGCACACATAATCAGCCCAACTGGTGTAGGATGATGGCTGAAGACAGCGGTTGCGGTGTCCATATGCGTCTTCCGTATTAAAGAAACGGGTCTCCGGTTCATTGAGCACACACACCACACGGATGTCTTTGAGACGCCCTAATTGACGAATATTGGCAAAATTAATACATGCTTCTGATAACCTTGTTGACATTTCGTCCACAGTAACACAATCTGATGAGATAATGCCAACCAGGTAGGTGAAGTGATCAACAGTCTCCAACAGCCTGCTTGCAATAACAACAGTGAAGTCAGTGTCAACCAAATATTGTAACAAACCCCAAAACCTTGAAGATGCAAGGTGTGCACCGTACAGAAAAGCTACATTTAGTCGGTTCAACATGGTCTAGATGTTACCCGTAGAAAAACGAGGTAAAACTTCTTCTGCATACTCAATATTAGTCAACTTACTACTTGGCAAAAAGTTCCACTTCGAGATCCTGAGAACCCCGAGTGTCCATTCAAGTATACTCTCCACCAAGTAGTTTGAAAAGAAGGGAAACATCGGACACTTCCGTCGAGCGCCAGTAGAAATGGAAAAAGCACGAGATCATTGTCTATAAATGTGTAGTCTGCAATCAGAAGGGACATACAATGACTTCAGAAAATTGACACCTCACAGGGACTTCCCCGTGATGGAGACAGCCCAGAGAGTACGTCGGGAGACCGAATCGGGAAGAGTCTTTAAGTGCAGAAGCACCATGACCGCTGACTGGGAAAGAAATGTCGGTGCCTTATTGAATGCTTTGAGGTGAATATATGTCTGATACACTTACGACTACAACGGAAACCTGCCTTTCGACGAGACGGTGTTACTCAATTAATGAAAATGGTCCACAGTCACAAGCGGTCCATCAACAAAATATCTTGACTGGGTCGTAGTTCTTTATGTACCCGACTGCTCTGGGCCTAGTGAACCGACAAAAAACAAGACCAGTGGATGTCTTGGACTTGGTAGAAACCGGACTGATGCTTACAGGTTTATCACGTACGCTTCGAACTATCTGAAAACTTGAATAACTGTTGATAAGCACCAAACACGGAATACAGCCTCAGTTTTCCAAAGTCTGAAGGAGCTTCGTCAATTCTGATATCAGCCTTCCGCAAACGCCGTAGACTGGGTAGAAGCTAGCAATGATGTGCTCACCTGTTGGGGATGTCAAATACCCCCAAAAACTGACCAATTCACCGGTAATGGACATTTACTACTTTTTTAAATTCGAATTCCTCTTTTTCGCGCCACTATTACACCATCATTTACATTTCTCGCGCCGATTTATATACTGGACGCTAATTCGCTGATTTATGACCTAGGACGATTTTCACGCGCTTCATTGAACATTATTCACAAGGTCGCTTGACGAGCTATAAATATGCAGGAGCTGTGCCTGTACTTTGTCTTCGGACTGAGACG
>QNGE01003561.1:15632-39764 GCA_008508345.1 Paragonimus westermani
TTCTTCAATCTTTTTTGTCCTTCGTAGTACTCTTTCCTTTTAGGATATTCCACGTCACTGTTGAGGTGAGCGGCGGCCCGAGCCACAGTACCTTTTGGTCAGGCTCATGGCTGTTTTTGATGATGATGATGATGATGCCTGGGTGTTGCCAGCATGCAAGATTTCTAAAGAGGTGTCCAAGAGGATAGCGAAAGCGCACAGTATATTAGCTAATTTACGTCACCTGTGACGTCGAAACCATTCAACTCTCGACTAACTAGACGACACACAAAGTGTGTTAGTTCAGTCCTAAGTGATGGAACACAGACGTGGCCTACTAGAGCAGAAGGTGTACATAAGCTCTAGGTACACTATCACCATTGTCTTCACCAGTTAGCCTGTATCAAACGGACCGACTACTTGAGCAGTGCGACAGTCCGACGGCGTGCATTTGAGAAGTCATCGAAATTGTGATCCAGAGCCGAAGTAATCGGGATACAGCCGGCGCTGGGTGGGTCACGTGATATATGAATAGTAGCTGTACTCCATTATTGATGTACCGCTTGGTAGACTATAATTGGAACCAAAAGCGGTTCGGACCACGGCATTCTCAGAATGGTTCAAATTCCAGCAATTACGTACAAATTAGAGATTCAACCAACAAACGAGCTAGTGAGAGGGCTTTCGTCTATAAATAATTATACACGCTCAATTTACAGTGTTCACCGAACTAAAAAGTAGTTAAAATTAGCACGAGATCCTGAAAATAAACAGATTCATACCAGATAACATAAACACGACGAAATTTTCGCAACCCTATTGTGCCTTTTAAATATCACATGATTTCGGTGGAAGAGGACTTGCTCTAATGATAGCAGACCCCCCCTCCACTCATTTGCTTAGTGAGCCCTGTTTCGATTGATGAAAATATTCGTTTCCATTTACCACATGAAATACAGCAACAAGGAGAAGTAAAATTGAGTAATAATGGGAACCTACATTCTGGCTTCTTCCAAATAGGTGAGTAGATTGCGTAACACCAAAGCGGCAGTGACTCGCAGGTGTTTGGTAACCGGACCCTCGCGAGGTGGCGGGGGTGGTAATAGGTGAGGAGGGTGTGTCAGTGCTGCTGAAAAAGGAAGTCGGCCAACTGGGTTCACCGAGAAGCAGTGATGTTGCGCAGCCCACATATCCAGTTGCATTTGTCTTATTTCCACTGAACGAACGATCGACCAGGCTGTTTGATCGCCCAAAGTGGACGAAGATGAACCACGGTCATCTTCGTGGGGTACCGTGGAACACAAATGATGCAGGCTAGTGATGGAGGAAATTGATGCAACCGAAGCAGGGTGTCGCCGGCCACCTGTGTGAATTTCACTACCGTTTTGGGAACCCGCCTGCTTGCGCGAACGCTCCAATTCCACCGGGCTACAATGCACGTCCAGCACATGAGTCATCAAGGCGAAAGGAGCACGCGCCAACGAAGCAGACGGACAGCCACGCCAACGACAACAACGCCGAACGGGTGGTCTACCTGCCGTTGCTTGATCGCGATGGTGTAGATGGAACAGGTAGACGTGTTCAGATACCTAGAAGTGTAGGGAGTTTTCAGCAAATATGACAAATGAAACTGGAGGTAGACATAACAGTTATCGTAGGAGAAATTACATGCAATGCTCCTCCTTTGGAGAGGATACTCAGAAGGATAAATTAAAGCAGAGCTTTTGAAAAGGAGGTATCAGAAACACATTTTAGGTCAAAAAACTATTGACTAACGTGTCCCATTCCGATGAACATGTAACGAAGCGCTTCAAACGTCCCACATTCAATACGGGAAGTATGAAATCTCGTATTTTTTGATACGATTCATCATACCTTCCAGAAACAAAACACGCACAGCAGTCACCACCAGTATACGATAATTGTATTGTTGACGAGAAGGCAAATGAGAAAAGAGGAAGGATTTATCACGTTCGCTCCATCGACACTGATCATTCGCACTTGAGTGAGCTGACTGTTCCATTTTCGTGTTCGCAGAGTGTGAGGCTCGGCCGTTAATCACGCAGTGTCCTGAAGAAACGGCATCCACATTAACCAAACCAGTACTCAATGTTGAGCATTCATTCGGCACACAAGGTTTGGACATCGGCCTTCAGTGGTTAGGAAAGTATTCCCACAACTTGACTAACTCAGCACACAAAAGACATTAAACTAGTCCGACTCCCCATGTTATGTGTGCACAGCATTAGCCTAGCACATTCCAGTTTCTAGGGATGGAAGAAGCATGACGGAGCGAATTTCGTATCCTTTATTGGTGTTTGAGAAATGCTCCCTTAAATGATGGGAAATTCCCAAGGATACTCAGTCGTCCGAAACAAAAGTGGTTTTAGAAGGGGATGGGGTGTTTTGCAGAAGTATTATTGTGAACAAACCAAGACTACTGTATCCGATCTGATGAGGAATTGGCAAAAAGAAACAAAGAGGGTCACTGCTAGGTCAGTAACGTTAAATTGCATTAGTCTCCTAAGCAGGGAACTCCAGCTTCTAACTGGTGATTGTAGAGGAAAAGACGACTAATTGAATACAGTAGCACGATTTATGTTGTCGTTAGCCTGAGTTGTCTGTGAGGTAAGAGCAACAAATAGAATAAGGACGGTGACAGCCGTAAAGATTGGTCAGCCTGCAGATTCCACCCTACTACCATTTACAGCTGGGCTGTTCGTTTGCAAGATGTCAACTGACGGTTGAAGTACAACGATGGAGTTCTTCAAGAATTAGACCTTAGCACTATTTTAGATGAGACTCAACTGTGGAAATTCAGGGTTTCGGCTGGATTCGAACCAACGACAGAAACAGCATACCTCAATGCGGCAAGCACTCTAGCAGCTGACCTACGTAGTCACACAAGGAGCTCGGAAATTTCACACCTGGACTCTGTTACTCATCCATCCCACTGTTTCATATGAAATCCACTAAATGATCCAGAGGATTAATTGTCCCGGCACGACTTCTCAAACAGATTCGAGATGGAACCGATCGACGGAATTGTGAGCACCACTGCTTCCCTTACAACACATATTCGAAATGCTCTTTGATCTGTTTGTCTATCAATTAGATCTCAGCAGAAATCACAGACGAGTTTTAACAGAAGCTAAAACTTGAACACAGTGCCCCTTTTTGAAAAGGGCTGTTTGAAAATTCTCTAAGACTGTGAAATCGGTGAACATCTGTGAGTGGTGTTCAACGAATATCAAACAAAATCGCCTACCACTTGCCAGTAATCAAAATACCTTTCAACAATTTTGATTTCGTTGATTTCAACCTGAAGAGAATTCCTAACCGGATGATGCGTGCAGTACCCATAAGCGAATGTGGCTGAGTGTTTGCGGTCATGCCTAATGTATCCTCGGTAGCACAGCGGTTAACTCGTTTGTCTCATGAAAGCGTGACCAGAGTTCGAACTCTGACTGTTTGAGGAATATGCACTGTTGATGAGTTTTAACAAGAGCGAAGCTTGAGCATAGTGTTTTTTTCGAAACAAGCTAGTTGAGGAGTCTATGGGAATGTGGAAGTGTTGATTGATTGAGTCATGTTCAACTTATTTTATTGGCGTTACGGAGGTTTTGTTACTATGCAAAATTGGATTGTAGAAGCTTCATCGGGAGCAAAATATTTCACGTCATCACAATAGCAACAACAAAACTGACCTCATGTTTCGCGTCAAACGAGCTACAGCACGTTTCCCACTCGCACAGATACTTGGATGGATGGCGCTCTACGGTGTTTCTGGCGCAGTCACTATTCGGCGCGAACAAACCGACAGAAACAGTAGATGAACGACTGGTGTGCTTGTCAATGGAGGATTTGGAAAGTGTGGGGCCATCAACGCCAATAAATCGGGGTGGGCTATCCACAGCTTGATCATCACCTGAGGCAACATTTGGAGACTCTATGGTAGAGTGAAATTCGGTCGGCGACCACGGTGGCTTCCATGTAGTGGCAAGAACAGAGTCTGGAAGAGGTTCCGGTTGAAGCGGTAAGGGTTTTAGTGGACTGGTTATTTGGCCAACAGGTGAGCTGGTCACTTCGGTGGTGAGTGACTTCGCAGTCATATACACATGCTCTCTCCGGCGTTTCGGGGTAAACATATGACTTCGTGAGCCCCAACGACGGCGACGGCGTTTCAGATATTGTTGACATGCTGCCGATGAGTGTCGGACAGGTTCCGGAGACGAATCGAGATGGCAGCTTACAGTGCTAATGTCAATGTCGTCAACGCCACTGCTCTCCTTCATGATAACCGTTCCGTTTACAATGCTGGACGTGAGTTTGCAAGCACACATGTCAGCTTGTACCAACACTGGGCGTTCATCCGCAGTCAGCTGCTTTATCTCTCGAGTTTCCGCGTAGCCGTTCATCGCAGCGGCTGGGTTCGATTGTTTCAGACCGTTCGAAACTGCGTCGATGTCAGATTTGACACCAACCCCAGCAGATTTATGTGGAGATTTCAGAGTAGCCTTGATAAGGAAGCAGGAAGAACATCGACATAGTGTAATGGCGAATGGGAATTCCAACAATGACTTCATTTCAGCGAACAAATGGCACGAGGATTAGACAAGAGTTAAACAGGGTGCGTGTGTCGAAAACATACTGCCATACAATACCAGAAAAAGTTAACACAACAGTATATAGAATTTACTGGCCAAGAGATACGGAGTTTTATTCCGGCTAAGGGAGCAATATTGTCTGAAAGTTGCAATACGATACAAAAACAACGTACTAAGCGCCCACAAACATAAAAGAACGATCATGATTCACACGATAATACGGCTCAGACCATTGCAAGTGATCATGATTTTTTTGCAAAAAAATACATGAATGATAAAATTATTGAATCAGACATGTTGACTGATATGCTGACATCAACTGCAGCACGCTGTCACCCAAGAACACGTTTCTAATTTGTAGGTTGAGTATTGCATCACCAAATCAGTAGCCGACACCTGTCGGTTTTACTAAACGGTGTACAAACTCATGATGGCATTATTGTCTGATTACACTGTAGCTTTAGTCAATTGTCAGTGAATTCGACAAACCATGTCTGATGCGGAAAAACCCCTGTTGGAATACAGAGTAGGTGGTCCAACTACAGCACTTATAATAACTGACCAAACAACTGCACATCTGGAGTCGGTTCGAAACGCGTGCATCGCTTACGCAGGCATCCAACTTGATTCAAACTGACTGACGGGCAGCGATGGCCATACATCATAAGTCAGATAACATCACTATGGGGTAAGTAAACTGTAGAAAAGATGGAATACATGATAAGGTCTTTTCAGTTAAAGACTTTAGTTGAAATCCCTAATCTGTCTAGGAGTGAGAATCCTGGCAGTATCCCATATACACTGCACTGGTTGTATCGTAGTTTCATCTGGGTCGTTCTATCTTTTACAAACAAGAGAGTGGATGAACAAAAGCATACCACTTATGACCCGCCCCCGAGTGCCTTAATCGACTTAGATTTCCGGTCTTTCCAGACCTCACAATAGATACGGCTAATCCTAATAACACTAACCAGATAAGCCCCGACTCTTATTGCCTGATCTCCGGTTCCCCTAGTCCTTCGCCTAGGCCAAGAATGCAGCTTAATACGGGTGCACACAACGTCCGCACTCTGAAACAGACAGGTTAACATGCCGCCCTCGCTCAGAGGTTAGCCCAATTGAAAGTCGACAGTTCTAACTCTTGGACCAAATCACACGGACTACTCATGAAGCTGGTATTATGGCATGCACCCGATCGTTCGTTGGCTCAACAAACACTGAACCTTAGTGAAGTTCCTAGAGTTGTTGGACACCCAACGGAACATTGTTCAAGGCGGTTTACATAAGCAGTGTAGGGAGTACATCTGTAAAAAGTCGAAGCATAGCCTGAATGCTGATTGTGAGGCTTAACTAACGTGGAAAATTAAGAAGATGCGAGCCGCTTTTGTTTGAGGGAACACTAGCAGATGACTGGAGCGCATTCGCACTACTGCCAATGGAGCAATCAGTGAGGCAGACGGGGCACCCATCCATAAGTCCACTGGGTTACACCGCGGAACGAAACAATTTGGAAGTCAATTCAGCTAACCTCTCGTTTCTAGCGTGCTACCGTCGTAAAACTCGTGATGCAGTACAGCGGTGAGTAGACTTAGAACAACCTACCGTCGCATTTGGGCTCTCAAACGTAACAGGGTTGCCGGTCCAGAGAACCCCGTGGTGAAATATTTCGAAGAAAATGGGGAAATATCAGTAGAAAGCATTGGCTTGTTTCAGCTGTGTGCAATGAAGAACATTCCTTTCTGCTAGGCTCATTCGATTAGAGACTCCACATTCGTGAAGATAGTTAGGGGATCAGATTGACCATGGTAACAAACAAGGTCCTGAGGTTCCGTGAAAGTCGTCGACTAACTGTAGCTCGGGAAGCAGACGTTAGGGGAGAACAGGAGTTCGTTCTAGAGTAAGATGTACTGATCAAAATCTCACTCTTCACCATACATACCGCCGGCAAACAATTCTTTTTGCTCGACTAAAGAGGTGTGCTCGATGTATAACCGTAACCGCTCAGCTGCAAGGATGTAGCGTACAGATATGCAAACACAATACTGGCGCCACAGTCTCATACTTCGGCATAGGTTAGAACCTACGGCGAACTGTCTGATAGTTTCGGTACATCAAGAGTGTTCACTTTCACCATTTGTGTTCTGTATTGTTACGGTGAAAATAATGATGGACTGTCTGCGACACTCACAAAGTGTAGAAATGACCAATGATGGCAGTGCTGATGACAACATATCGTTGGTTGACAATATTTGAATAGCACAGATTACGCAAGACACCATTTTACACCAAGTAGAAAATTCGGAATGGGCCGTACAGCAAAGTGATTCTTCAAGACCGAAGTGATTGTGCAAATATAACATTGAATAATGCAGTTGTACAGATTGTTGACCGATTTATGCACTGACGTAGTTGCAACGGCAGCGCCGGCAGTGAATTCAAAGCTCCAACTTCGAAGGCCAGAACTGTATTCTCCAATCTAGACTACCTCTGAAAGTAAAGAGGCATAGTCCTTAGACTCGAAGGTCGCCTACAACAGGCGACTGTGAGGACTGTGATACACTACGGTTGCAAAAATTCGCTCTTCAGAATAGAGCGACTTGTCAATGTCTGCGTTCGATCGCTCACATCAAGTAGTACCAAAAGATAAGCATCAATGAGATTAAAAGGCGGATTTTTGTTCTTGAATCTTCAAGTGTGCTTAGACTTAAATGAATAGGTTATAAGGTAAGGCTGTCAACTGACTGCCTGCTGCAGAAATGAGGTCATGCACTAAGGGTTGTCACTGCAGATCACGTTCATCTTCCGAACTGGAGCCCTCACCACTCGCACAGTCGGTGGCTGGAGCCTTTAACTGGAACGTCGGCTGACCTACCTCAGTGGCATGAAGGTTGCTGTTGTTTGGCCTAGTTATATATGAAATATGCACACTTAATGAGACGGGGCAGTAAGAGCCGTAGGGAGTTTGTCTGGCTGAAGATGCCTTACTCCAACTGTCAGTGAACGAATGAGTATGGACACAGCTGTGTTTAGTAGCCAAGTCGCTTATCTTCCTTTATTAGCTAAGACTTGTTCATTTTTCATAGATGGACGGCTGTCTTAGATGAAATGTGGGAAATACTGTTACACCAGCCTTACCTAGTAAGTCAACCATAGAGACTTATGACTTTCTCACCAAATGAAGCCGTCTACAAAGTGAAACAGGTAATACAGTGAGACCATTAACCCGGACAACGAACAAAATCGTTCAGCAAACCCTCTCGGTCCAAACTTTAGCAGATATTAAACGAACAACGAGGAGCTCCTTATCACCAACCAAATTAACGATTCATACCAGTTCAGTTGCCGTTTTGGTAACTTTTAACCATCAGCAAGTGTATGAGCCTAATTCATCTATAGAACATTGGTTGGACACTGCTCATTCACATCAACCTTTCGCGTACTCGCTCGAATTGGTCGCACATCAACAGTGAATGTTAGCGAGGCAAGAAGTGACCTCGAAATAAATGCTTTTTCCACATCAGGTGAACGAATTAGGAAAAATCGGTTAACCATTCATGTGACACGAGCCACACCGAAGAAGCTAAACAGAAACCTTCGATTTTACCTCTAGCACCGACGAATTTGTGCACTCAGGAAGTCCATTAAGCAACACATCGGATTTTTTCTCCATGGATAAGCCAAGTTTCTCGAGCTTCGCATCATGTAATGCTTCCATGGCCGCTTGTAGGATACCCGGCTTCAAACCATTCACATGAGAGTTGTGGCTCTGGAGACCGGTGTTGCACTTGATAAACGATCGACATTTGGCTATAGTCGTTTCTCTCAACGTATCATCACCACCATGAGCAACACTTATTTTGCTTTCACCGTTGACCAAAGGCTGTCGACCGCTCTGTAATTTGAGAAGAGCTCGAGTGTTCACTACCGGTTCCCCAACCGGAATGGAACCGTTCGAGTTGACTAATGATTCCGTGAAACATGACGTTGTCTCACAACGGAATACAGTACAGTCCGAGCCTGGTAATTCCTTTGTATTCGTTACTGATATCTTCGTCTCCGGTCGTTCATCAGGTGACATGGTCGACGACTTGCTCGAATGGGTAACTGACGAAAGAACGGTTGCACAAGAATTATTGGAGGCGATAGTTGATGGTTTGCATGGCGGCAGTGGGGAGGATGGAGAGGAGGAAGTAGTACGGGATAGGGAAGACTTGGCTGATCGCCGCAAAGCAGAAGGAGGTGGTAGGGATGGTGGAGGCATTTGCAACCGATCTGTCAATTCAGACAGAGTAGGCGTACTCGGGGCGGTGGATATCACTGATCTGCCGATAACCGGTGGGACCACATTGGAAAGACTGCTGGAACCCAGACTCAAGTTGCTGCTAACTGAATGGGATCCAGGCGACGGAGTTGGAAGCGATACGGCGGATGAGGTTGAGGAAGCCAACAAATTGATCAAGCCGGTACAACTAGTGCTGCCACTCGGTGGACGGTAGCTCGGAGGAAGCGCGCGTGCCGGTGTCGGAACAAAATCTGGCAAAACACCCGTGGATAACTGGGGGTGAATGCTGGGTCGTGGGACAATTGAAGGGCGCACAAAAGAAGAATTGTGGTGACGAGTCGTAAACTCGGCAGGCTGACGTTGCATTTTCGGTTGAACCACCGGACTAGAAAGCGCTAGAGACCGACAATGATAAGGTGGAGGCAAGTGATTAGCAGTGGACCATTCAGTCGAATTAGACGCCACACGAGAAGACGGTAGTGGACGAGGTGGATACGGATGGGATGACGGGGGTGGAACCATTTGTGGAGTTCGTTGCATCAGCTGAAGTTGGTTAAAGACAGGAGGTGATAGTAGTGACATACGGTCAAATATGTGGAAAGTAAGATCAAAGAACAGACTAAAGGATAGGATAAACCCAATACAGCAGAAACCGTGAACAATTTCGAACAGTACTACTAAAAAAAACAACTCAAACACAATACACCTACCTTGATTCGATGCAACGACTGTGATCCCATAGCCTGTCCTTCAAGTGTGAGTAAGGCAAGCAGAGGTTGCACCAAAATCAGAGGTACCGCTGACGCTGTCACATTAGCTGACCAATCCAAACAAGCCTGCCAAGCAAACGCGCATGCGTACTGGCCCAAATTAGTTAAACAACGAAGTGCCTCGAGTGTGGCGCACACCACGGCCAGGTCGGGCAGACAGATAAGCTGGGCAAGTCGAGGCCAGATGGCAGAGGGCAAGCCGTTCAACAGACTGTCCTCGTTTCCCTTCTCTGGTACGGTGGCCAAATTGGCGAGAAAATTGAGTCCTGTTTGAGAAAATGCGATTAAGCAAACCGGATGGATACGACGGTGGCAGTAAAGGTTAGACTTATCATTGGGAGACATGGCTGTGTAGTTTCGATGACAAGTGGAACTTAGGTTTAGTGGTTTTGAACAGCAACAGATTAAGATAAACAACATGAGAAAGACAATTAAATCGAATTGTCACTAGAGATAAACGTCTGAATGAATGCTGTCGTGAACAACAAACTGGGATACACACCAAAACTGACCTCCAATGAGACTGGCTCGATCTGGACTTTCCAGAAGACACCGGACCAGAAAAGCCAAGGTTAATTCACTCAAACGAGAACCACCGGACTCCAACAATGGGGTCCATTCAAGCGGACAGCGAACAGAATTGGCAAAAGCACGAGGAGGATCCAACGGATAGCGTAGACTGGGCAACAGTTGCAAGCCCAGCTGGCGCACACCCGAGTGTGCTGCGTAAGCACATAGGAAGGCAAACCGTAATGCGGTCGGACTGGCGGCTAGATAGCGTGCATTTTCGCGCCAGGTGGCTAAGGGGGTGGTGATGTGGGGCGAACGACACCGCGCCACAAACACATCGTAGTCGGACTCGTCTTGGTCGTCTTCCACTAAACGGTTACCTGCGGCAGACAATGTAGGAGGAGGACTGACCAAATTCACCAGGATCGTAGCAACTAACAGAACCCGCATGGTTTCCAAGTCGTCTTCGACTTCGGCTCGGGAGAGGAAGCTATGGAACTTGTGGAAATCTGATGAAACCGAAGGGGCGAATAGTTCAGTCAAAGTGGATGATGGGACACCGTCGGTTACCAGATCAGACGCCGGATCTAGGAAGACAGAAATGAACGATTGAAGACTGAACTGGAATGAGTAACAATGCAAGCAATATAGTATAGGAACGGCCACCAGAGACCAAATCGTGGGACACAACTAACCTACAGGTTGGTAGGGCGAAAGGTGTAAACCGAGAAATGGTCAAAACAAAACTGAGATGTAAAGAGAAAGGGCAGAAGATCCAGAATTCGTGCACATTTAAATAGACGTCACGTTCGTTTCAGATCTATGAACATCTTCTAAGAACACCTGGTAAGAATTGGCGTACCATTCGACACACTGAACTTTCAGAGGTCTCTCATATAGTGTCAGTAGTGGGCTAGTTCTACCTTTGGTGTTATACACATCATGTGTATCTAAGTTAATTGCACATTCTCGTACTTACACGCATAGTAATGTGCAGCTGGCGCAAGTTCGTGTTTACTTTGCTAACCCTTCCAGGTTACCACTGAGCTGTTTCTTAAAAGAAGATGCGTCATTAGGCTTTCTTTCGGTCGGATTTCACATTGCATTACATTCTGTCTACTGAGGCGTCAACAAGTTGTTTGGCATTGTTGCTCCAGTTCCGTTTGGTTTCGGGATCTCCATACCACAGTACCGTTCTCTCATCTCCCTTTGGTTCAGCTTCCTACCTTTTCAGTGTTTGCCGACATTGAATTGGCAGTGCTGTAAGACAGTGTCCTGATAATATTAACTTTGTTTGCGACTTGTAGTGATCTCTTGAACAGCAAGTTTCTTCCCCATGATGTCAGCGGCAACTGCGTTGGTTATCAAAATCGTCCGTCGCTGTGGTTTGCCAATGCAAAGGCAATAATATTTTCTTGAGAATAAACCAGTTTCGAAAATTCTTCGACCAGTGAGTATGGAAAGGGCAGAATGTCAATACACTCGCGGATCTCATCAAAACACTGGGACTTTGGAGACCTGGTTATTTCAACCGTTGACAGTGTCACAAGCAGAGAGACTCGTGTGCAGTCGAGACAGTTCAGGATGGGCGTTGCGGCTGTTTCGTTCTTCCAAGGTAATACTATGCAACTCAACAGCGCGAACGAATCTGTGAGTATTTCGACGGCATTTCGCAGAGGCTTGAAGTTAATTTCAAAGAAAAATTAGGCGGTAATTTGGCCGTTTTAGTTCCTAAAGTGAAAGGTATGCAACAAAACTAATGATTTACTACGGATATCACTTTGGTTACATCACCATCAAAGGCAAGTATGAGCTCGTGTTTTTCGCTGATGTTTGATTGAAATATAATTTAAATAGCTTCCTTAAGGTATTTACCACCTTCCATCATTAAGTGCACCTACTTCATAGACAGTTCGACCAAACGACGGCAACACCCAAGCCCGATTATCTGTCACCCCGTCTATAGTCTCCAGCCACCGACTATGTAAGCAAGCCCAGGTAACGAACTAGGCGTACTGTGGCTAATCCCTTGATAAGTGACTTCGTTTCCCTACGCCAGGTCATCATCTTACGTCAGCCAGCCACAGTACCGCCAGACACGGCTAAGTGTGGTACATGATGAGTTATCATCCACAGTACATGACCTAACGGTTCTACGGGACCCGTTTGGCAATTACTGCCAAATAGGCGCTTCCCAACCCCTTCGTTAATTACTCGTTGATATCACCCGATGCGATCGAACGCAGACATCGATGGTCAAATATCCGAAGATAGTTCATATCTTCTACACAGCAGCCCTAAAGTAGCACAGCAGTAGCCCTACGTACGCGATTCTTTAGCTTAGAACAGATGTCTCACTATCACCAGAGGTGTCCTGGATTAAGGAATACCGTCCTAGCCTTGGAGACACGAGGTTCTAGTTCATTCCCTATACCTCTGTCGCTGCTGACGCAACTTCCTTAGTACGTGAACGAATCAACAGCTCATATAACATTATTACCAAATACTAAATCTACGTAATCACAGCAATCTTGCAGAGGCACTCTGGCTACAGAGTGCATTCTGAAGTATTAGTCAACGTGCGAAATGGCGTTTTGTACCGACTGAACTGTCCGAAAATTGTCCACCAATCACAATCAAAATAAGTCAGTCTCCCATCAAAAACATCAAAAGTTGTCAGCCTTGATATATACCACGTTTAATGTCGAAACTATTAGAAAATTCAGTGAAGACCTTAACCTGAGCCGAGTTATGGAATAAGGTGCCGACGCTCCGACTGACATGGGCGACCGTCAGCCTGACCAGACAGGCAAGCGGTCACATCGTTTCAAGTCTCGGTTGTGCTTGAAATTTGTACCACTTGGTTCACATTCTCTTTTTATTCCATAGATCAATGTCCCCCAGTGACTTGAACATAGAGCCAAAAACAATCAATACGTCTGCGATGAAGAAATAAGCAGTTACAACTAACGTTGAGTACTTTTACCACGTGTCGTCATTACTGACACCTCCTTTTCTGTTACACCCTCAAAATAATTAACAGAGGAGATCGCCATTTTGATGTACACGCTCGTCAGGCTGTCGTTCAAGCACGCATAATCGTGAAACAAACCCCAGAAATTGGCGCTACGTTGTAAAGTCCTGCGCAGGCATAATGAAGCTTAAATCTGGCAGAAAGATCCCCATTCCAGTTACCATTTAAGGCATCAAATATTCTGCTCGGTGCGGACGATGCCGAAAAAGTGCACGACGGTCTTCTTCCTCGGTCGTTTAAAAGAACTTGAACTTCTTGCCTGCATGGCTCGAAACAAACTCAAGTGACACAATTGCACCCGTTGCGGCGACCCAGGTAGCACCGCACTGTCCACTCAAGTTATGCAGTTTTCTTTGGAATGGCCAAAGGAGGAACATAGAGTATCAAAGAACTTTAAAAGACGTGAAAGAAAACTTAATCCGAAGAATTTTAAATAATACAGTTGATCGGGCATGGCCTAGACGGACAAAACAGCCGGCAAGAGCAGGTTAGAAATGAGTTAACGGAATCCTCTATAACCTATCTTGAAGGAGATGGACGTACCCCAACAGAAACGCGCAATGCGACGGCAATCCGCCATAAGCACGCGGAAACATATGAAATTAACCATGCAATACGGAAATACGAACATCCGTTGCCCGGTTCACTGGTGCCGTTATTAGATCTTTTTCCGGTTCAATGTATGACGACAAAAAAACACCAAATCTGATGTTGGTACCTCGAACTACGGTCTTGGAGCCGTCGTCTCGCGCGTGCGCCAGGATGGTTCCCGGGAGACCACCGTTCACGTCTCACGTACGCTTACCTCAGCAGAAAACCACAGATAGCTTGAAAGAGGGGCCCTGGTTATAACCTTCCCATTTTTTCTTGCTAACCCAGCAGGAACCGCTACTGTTCATCGTTGGATCATAGATGGGCACTAATGTATATTCTGCCAACTGATTGTGGCGGTGGGCTACAATACTGCAGGGCTGATTTTGTCATCCACCATTACTGCACAGGTGATTTCTGTCAGACTGATGGCCTGTCGCATCCCAACAGCAACTAAAACGTAGCCGAGGAAGTAAAAGTCATTGCTGCTTTATCCACTGAGGATATTGTGCACCGCCATTTTTCGGACGCCATCCGCGAAATCCCGTAATTGTTACCTGCACACGAGTTGAAGCTGGTGTGCTATCTTCAGTTTGGGAGCAAATACACCCTTGGCCGAAGATCGAGGTATTACGTTTTTCCGGGGTTTCGGGTATCGTTGACTTCCATATTACGTGTTTGTGATTTGTACAGCGCACGTTTGTGCCCTAGCCATTTCTAGTCTTCGTCGACTATGTGGATCATAACACTGACCCACATCCGTTTCGTGAACAAACGAACCGAAACACAAATATCACCCAGTTGGGACAAGAATATAAGCACCACCGATCACCGAGATTGTTTTCGAGATAAGACAACCGAATCACTGAATGTGAACGCCGAACTCAAGTGCAAATGAAGTTCAAGTGGTAATATATGAGGCGGTTAAAACTTGAGTTCATCATTACCTTAAACGTCGCAATACTTGGACGACTGAAACAACCGAAGTTCTTTACTAACATCCTAATTTGAGGGGTGACACGTCCCCACCACTGACCATTCTGACACATTTGGCTTTCATTGACTGTTACGCACCTCATAATTTTGTCTATTGGTGTGTTTTCGACCAACTGCGTCGACTAGCCTCAACTGTCGTGAAGGTTTTAGAACTCGTACATACATGCTCAACCGTCTGCTTTTTACGCAGCAATCAGCGAGACTGGAGGTGCAGTAAGCAATCGGTAAATGGAATAGTTCACATAGTCAATCCAAAATAACACAACAAAATGAAGTCATCCTGAATTATGTAGAGCTGGTCTAGGTTTAGCATAGATAGTGACCACTGTTGTCGAACAAGAAATGGCAATCACCACAGTAGTTTACGTTCGAAGAACAGAAAAAGGTCAAAACGAAACCCCTAGTTTCTATACCGTAGAGTGTTAGATGAGTGAATTAAGCTGCACGAAAAAATTATGGCACACTGTAAAATACTTTATACAGGGAATAAAATTTGGTGTTATCTACCGGCACCGCTACAGATGTAAAGCTACCGGATATTAAAAGACTAAAAGTGGTCTAGGATTCAGTCAAGTACACTAGTGGGTGTACACAAAAGAAAACAACATAATAAAGACGGCTCCCGCGATGAAGACCAGCACACGAGATCTCCGGGACACGTGACCATTCGTTTGGATGTTTCGCATGTATATGAGGGACAATAAGGTCAGATGAAACGCGATGTAATAAACACATCTAAGAAGTCGACTAGGAGCACACGTGACGGCTACAAAGATCACATGGTCGAAGCAGCGAGAGGTAAACAAGGTACGTTATGTCAGTCAAACGATAAGGGTGATGCGCTAGAAGATTACGAAGCAGCGGTGCGCTATATGGTGAACAGTACTAGAAGTAAAGATTACGAGAAACTGTACTATTAATCAGATTACCTGGATTGATAAACACATCCGGACGTAAGAAAAGACGGCAACGCGGGTCTTTCACTGTGTTATGCCAGAACTGAAATAAGTAAAGGAGTTATTAGACAACCACAACCAACATAATTCAAGAAAATAGATGGCATAACTCTAGTTAAGTGTATCGTTCATGCTGCCCGCAGTTATGACAACGCTACGCGATAGCCCGCGTTGGACACCAGACTGGTGAGGTTACTAAATGAACGGACTTGAACTTAGATAACTATAGATGCATATATTCGAATTAGCCATAAAAAGTGAAGTCGAACTGACACCAATTACGCAACCCTGAAGACGAAGAGGTTTCACTGTAAAAGAAACAATCGTATGTTTTGAGCAAAATGGGCAGAGAATCTAAGTGCAAATAAAAGACTGACATGCCCTTGCGGAATTGGCGATAATCCATGTTATCAGGAGATAAAGTCGATGATACCGTCAGGCAACCTGAACACAGCAGAAGTATTTGATGCAGTCGGACCCGAATCCGTAACTTTACAGAACATACACCGCTGAACTACCTCCAGCAAATGCGATAGTGATCGGGCCTTTGACAATCAAGGAGAACGATCAAAATCACGTAGATCAATGACACACAACAACAATGAACGACTAGTGTGCATGCAGTCGTATGAAACTAAACCGAAAACGTCAGGCTGTTCTTATGTCCAATCCGACCAATCAGGTTACGAAGACACAGCGGCAGTGGCGCGAATCGCAGAACATGTGAGCATGGATTTCAGTCTGGTCCTCCCGGATCGTCACGTCCAGGCTTCATGATAAATTTGTACGTGATACACTGAAGATACAAGTTGAACGTGTGATCCAAAAAGGTGGCTTCAATCCTGCCAATCAGAACCATAGCTAACATTCACTCTAGATATACTGAAGCAGGTGGGACGCAGAAAAGGACTGAAGAGAATACCGTTCAAAGATAGGACTAATTAATGGGGCTGATCGCCAAACTATCACGACCTACAGATGCTTTGAGTGAAAACCCGTAACTATGGTCGAATCGAAGCAACCGACTGGGATCCATCCAAGAAACGTCAAAAAAAGAAGAAAATCCGCGCTGGAAAAAATGAAATATTCAGGCTCCTGGTTGGTTGACTTGTGTGAATGACAGTGACGTTCCAACTTATAAAATCACGCTGAAGAACGCATACAGCAACCAAGGTTTGCATTCAAACTGGCACGTAAACGAGGATGGAGAGTTCAGCTTGGCTACTGTCGCTCGCACAGACCTGGCAATCCACGCTGGTTTCCACATTTGCTTGCCAAAATAGGCGGACGTAGGCGATCTTTGCCCGTACCTGACTGACTCATGAGTTTGTTCCAATGTAGATAGGAGAGCGCAAGTTGTGAGGACATGAACGGACATAACCAACGAAAGCAAGGGTGTCCCACCATGTCGGTATTGTTATGGTGGTGTCCATATATAGGTAGACCAGTAAGAGAAACATATGTATGCCGGTTGGCACAAACAGATGAGCTCGTACACATTCACACGACCTCACGTGTACGGACAGACAGGCCGCGACAAGTGACGAACGGACCAATTAAGACGTAGATATAGCGTGTGCGTGCGCACATACATGGAACGCATGGACGTGGAAACCAACTGACATAGCAGTAGCAACCCAGGTCAGCGCAGAGTAACAGAGAGAACACGCGTGCGTACAAACAATTAAACAAAGATCGATTCCGGTCTCTAAATTAACACGCGCACAAGGAAGTGTATAGTCACCAAAAAGAGCAAGTTCAGAACTCGGTACCGTTGTACCGAGGTATGGTTAGCTGATTATAAGAAGTCAACACGGTGTGGTCGACGAATAAACCAGTGGATAATGTACTACAAACGACAGGAAACTAGTTATTAAAAATAAGCTAACGATACCGAAGGTGAATGAATCAGAGTGAAACAACTAAGTGCAAAACGAGTGATTAGTAAACAGTCCGATTTCTTACCTTAAGAAAATCTGTCTGAGTCTGCTGCCTCCAAGCAGGATCACAGATAACGAAGGAGCCAACGCCTTGGATGAGGGGAAGGAAACAAGGAACGAGTAATAGTATGAACCAAAGCCTACCGCAACCAAGAGTGACAAAAAGCAGTGTTCGTTTGACCAAATCATGAGTTGAAATTGTACAATTGTTTTTACGCATCAAAACAATGTCTGCTCCCGTGTAACAAGCTCTGGTACATGATAATATGAGCAAAGCTGAGGTTAAGTGACGTGAGTTGAGAACAAATACTCACCCTCACTTAGCCAGTTTAAGTGATTCAGGCACATTTTAAGCATTTTTACATCCAGCATCTACCATATAAGTTTGGGTCGCGCTCCTTGAGAGCAGTCGGGAAACAGAAACGAAGAAATTGACGCAGGGGATATGAAGGAACTGGTAGCAACTTTAAACTCTGATAATCTAGTTAGATTTCCCGGTTGAGTGCGTTAAAGACGCAGTATCGTTAGCTAAAGACTGAAAGATGCGGCGGCAAGTCGAAGTCTGTGATAACATACTTGTAGTTACAACCTACCTTGATAACCATTAAACAATTCATCCGTGGCAGTTAAGCATCAGTGTTAACCACTGATGTATTACTGTCTATGATGATGATTCATCTTAAAGTCACAAAAAGTACAAAGCACATAGAGAAACTGTCAATGTTCATAGGAAGAAAGCAAGCTCTTTATTGTTTGTCATACGTTTTCGTCAACTTACGTCCCACTTAACATAATGTGAAAATGAACTAATTTGATAGAAACAAGACATCACCACGATATAAGCAGAATCAACAACTGCTTAAAAACTGGATAAAGTATAGACCGACTTTTAGCGTAAAACACGCAAACAAAATGGTAAATGTCACCATGGGTTATGTGTAGACTGAACACTGTCGACCAATTCAAACAGATGAACTATAGTAAGATACATGAATTTTGAATCGACGGCTGACAATAAACATCATGAAAACATCGAAAGAAAGTGTAGGGCCACTGCTATGCGGGTGCACTGATAGAGTGCCCAAACCTAAAGTGGACTGATCACAGTAACCCGAACTAATCGGAATTAGACAGGAATGTGCAAGCTCATACACCAAAAGGGTGAACGGCGACGGGAATTTCACAAAGCGACCTGTTGAGCAAACAAAAAATATACGCAACAGTTAAGAGGGCCAACGAAAAACTCACTATCATCATAAATGCCCACAGTGGCCAGAAGCAAATTGAGCAAATTTTTACAGTGAGTTAGCCGTATGCTTGTGGAGGCACCGGTGGTGATACAAGGGTTGATGGAAAGAGCCAGCAACGCATTCAGAGCAGCATCGATCTCATTCGGAAGACCGGAGGCAAGAGCCAATTCGACTAGCGTGAGCTCGGTGAGGTCACGCAAGCGAGTGGGGTCATCCCAACTGGACCCATCCACGGGGTTCGTCCGACCGAGACTGTCCAAGTGGTCCAATTGGTCAGTAAGCGATTTCTCAGATATCCCTGCACGCCATGAGAAGTCCTGGACATAAATTGAAGTGCTCTTCTTAGAGAGGATATACAAACCACATTAAAACTTATCAGAAGCCAAACTACGGCCGACAAGTTCGTTTACCTTTATGTTAAATACAACACAAAGATGGAAAAAACCTCAACAAGGGAGCTTTGAGTGGTCCGCAACATGCAGTCAGCCTAAGGCGATTTGAGGATGACGGTTCTGAATATTGCAGTGGCACAGCGATTGTCCTGGCGACAGCCACCTGTGTGCTTAGACAAGGAAGCGCTTTGAATATATAACCTCCAATAAAGTAAACCATCGAAAATCCGAAAGTGTGAACGAACCTGTGGATGCAAGGAGGAGCTGCGATGGGTATTTTGGTATAAAGCGCAGGACAGATCGGCCACTGAATGATAGCCGGAGTAAGGGGAGAAGGCAGTATTTGTTCCATCCGGTGGGGCGATACCTAAATTCCGTTCAACTGTTGTGGCAGACGAAAAAGAAAACTCTGAAGCAGCAGTCTCAGAAGTAGAGAATTCAGCGTAGGCTTGGGTCAAGTAATGTTCGGAAAGATTAGGATATTCTTTGAGCTCGTGTTTAATGAGATAATGGTGATATATCCTACGTAATCCGATGCTAGAGTTAGCACAAGCCTCGGGCAAATGTAGATCAGAAGCAACTTTAGACCACAGACGTCGATCACAGACGGCTCGATAGCCTCCACGAACAACAACCGCGGTGAAAAGTGCGGGCAATTTGATCGGATGACCGAGTATTCGTGGGATGTGGTGGTCGTACTGCCTACCAAAAGAATATATGAGCAGTTACAGTGAGCTTACTTCTGAATCTTCCGAAGTAGAACTGGGTTGTTCAAATCCTTATCACGATTCCGAGATGGCCTGGATAGAAGGTTTGGGCAACTAGCGATCCGCTTAGTTTTATTCATCACCGCGTGACTAAACCATAGTCTGTAAACAGTTAAAAAGCCAGCACACAAAATGAGAACAAATAAAACATCATGAATCGCCGTTAGCCGGACAGAACGTTAAAAAAAGTTCACACGAGGTGGACGACAGCATGTTCAAACAAGAGGAATCGCAGTGAAACCGTAAAAACGTATTCCAAAGCAATCCGATAAAAAATGGGCCTACAGAGAGGGTTGATTCTGCTGAAAATGTTTAATGAGTGTGCAGCTGCATATTAGTACTGAAATTCCACCATACATACGATTGTCAGAAGCTGCATAACTCTCTCCGTCTAATCTGTACGTCTATCACCGGTCGCAGGCACATCCGTTGTCAATCCTGTGCACTTCCCTTCCACCTGTTGAAAGTCTGATTGTCTGGTTTAAATACACCCTTGCCCACAAAAAGTGACAGAACCTATAAATCGCGCGGAAGGCAACCATCTAGTCATCATCTCATCCATCAACACTGAAGTTAAGTGAAGGCGCTACTGACATTTGTTCACCAATATGCTCTGCTTTTGTTGTCAAGCAGTCGAATGTAACCGAATTAAGTTACACTCGTGAAACCGCATTTTCCAAGTGCACTTGATTACACTGCTTTACGTGTTTGCGACCAACTGAGATTTCCCATACTACTAGACGTGTTAATGGAGTGGAAACACTATTTTAAAAAATTGACGAACTTTTACTTTGAATTTGCGTTGAGCGTGATTTAAGGTTGAACACGAGAACGTCGTGCAATTGACACCACAGATTATATGATGTGAACTGGCTATCTTACAGATTGTAACTCAACAGTGTGTCACTAGGCTGTATACAGCAGCATCACAGCCCGTCAGTCCACCAAATCACTTATTCAATGAACCACTTTCAGCTTTGTGCCGTACGCGTGGGCACTTAGGCTCGAGTTGCCACCGGACCTGATAGTGGTCCACGAGGAAGAAGCGCAACAGATAGATGAAAACGTATGGTGAAGGAAAAGAAAACAAGAACGACTGAGTTCAAGGAAACAGAAGAGTCAAAAAGTTTGCAAATACAGGCTGTGACTGGGACACAATGTCACATCAGTGTTTCCAACCTGCGGTGTGGATAGTCGTGAACACTCCAACCAGGTGAACAGCACATGCCAATCTTGGTAAGCGGAACGGTCAAAGTTCCCATGGTCCATAACGTCGTTACCTAGCCGTCTTGAGGCTTTTTTCCAATCATCAGCGGCCACACCGAACAATGTGCAGTGCGACAGACGCCCCGTTGATGAGTGCATAACCCAACTAGCAATGACCGCGCATTTTCACTACCTCGGTTATCCATCGCAGACTTACACATTTCTCAAATAAGCACCGACGGATCGTTGCGTTGTCTACAAATTTAGTCCAGTTAAGACAGGCTAACTGGTTCAGACAACGATGACCGAATAGTGAGTCTGCATGCATCTACCACATCAATGCGACAAATCTTTGGTCCATACAGAAAAACTTAACGTACACATGCATAGTAAACTCTGACCTCAAACGTATTTGAATGCCACAAGTGAGGAAGATCGACAAATGTACTACGTTTCTTGCTGTCCTCGTGGACACCTCGTCAATAATAATACTGACCGAATGACGCTGTCCAAATAGGTAAAACGATCGGCAGTCGGCAGGCGAAGTCAGTGCCCGCCCGATCCGGAAACCACTCTATAGTTTGAAGGTGGCGAAAGCATACCATACAGACTAACCATACCACTTATCCGATTCGGCATGACCTGCATCCTCTCTGAAGAACTAAATAAAACAATGTCGTCCATATACTCAACGTTGGTCGCCCAACTACCTGGTGGAGGTCCCACTATGAGATTCTCGAGACTCCTGGGTAATCCTTTCAGGATACCGTCCATAACAAATTTGGAAAAGAAGGGAGGTGAGATACTCTTGTTGAACGCTACCTGGCGTGGAGAAAGTTGGAGATAGCTGACAACAAACGTGCAGTCCACACTCAGGGCGAGTATACAACGACTTCGACGAATTAAACCACTTTGCCGGGACTCCTCTGTGAAGAAACCGTACCGGGCAACCGAGACAAAGGCAGCCTTTAGGCCCAAAAATATCACGACCCCTAGTTAGGAAAGAGGATGATGACGTTCCGTTGTCTGTCGCGAGATAAGGACATAATCGATACATCCGTGAACTGGTTGGAGATCTGTATGTGCTTTACTCACGTGGTACCCTGTCTCAAAGGCCGCCGCACTACGAGACTCGTGTGCATCTTGGAGGTGACAGCAGCAAGGTTACCTCTATGGTTATCACATGTTGTCCTGGGACTGTTTCTGGAAGTGGGAATGACTGCTGAAAGGCATCAATCATGAGGCACCTCTTCATTAGCGAATTTGGAGCAAAGGAATGTGATCAGTTAGGGCAACCTCTCACTGTCACCTTTGAAAAATTATGGACCTAGGCCTGTCTTTATTACAATTCAAAATTCTAAGCTCTAAATTCCAAGAGACATGCACGATCCGAGTGGAATGTGTGCAACTAGAAAAAAAGGAACCGACAGTGAAAAACAGGATAACACACCGCTTGAGTTTGAAGGTTAAGGCGCTGAAGAGTTTCATTAACCACCAACATGCCTGGCAAGAAGTCGGCGGTTCATAGCATTGGTCAGCTGTCCAGGATCAGATAAGATTCATCATTACAAACAAGAAGCAGATTCGTAACAATGAACTAATGTCGATAATATCAATAAGAAAGAAACTGGAGTATGGTGCCTGGAAGATCATCGTACTAACGATGCCCCTACTAAAACCCGGGCGGGTAGTATATTCGTCTGGCAGAAGGCCTTCAGTCGACACTAACGAACGACCAAAAACACAAGGACAGGTGGCCATCCGTAAGGGAAAATCACAACTCAGTCAACGACCTCCGCGCATCGATCTGCACGGAATGAACGAAAAAGTAGGGGCAGTTTAGGCGCCAACAGGTATCCTACGCTAATCGACTGTGCAAAACGCAATACAATGGAGTACTGCCGCTTCAGAGCGATCAGGCCTCGTAAGTTCAGACAAGGGATACGGTTATAAGCAATTGATGATGGGAGGAATTTACAAGCGTATCACTGCAGACAACAGCTGGCATATTTATCCAGGAGGTTTGTCCATTTCAGCCCACTGCCGAACGCGCCGTGTCAGTTCCGTGTCTTAGATTAAGCTGTCAAAAAGACCGAAATCTGACGTGATGTGACGGTCTGCATATCTCAGACATGCTATTGGGCTGAACTGTGATATGAAGACTACACCGGACGAGTCGCTCAGGCAGGTTAACAGGTGGAGGTCTGACAAGTTACAGTCTCCTGACACTCAACGCTGAAAGTCGGAAGACTTTTAATCCGGAAAAGTGATACTGGTTCTAACACACATCCATCCGTTGCCTGGCAGCGCAGGATCTCGAACCAAAGGCTTTGGATGAGAACACGAGTCATTCTCCCATTTAGGAGTTAGTATCCTTGTGGTAACTCAACCCACATAACACCGGAAATACTCAAAACTACTAACTGCACACTGCATCGACCGCCTCGCAGTAAATGTTTAACTGGCATTCGAGCGATGCGGATGTGAAGAACGCTTACCAAAAAGCGTTGGCAAAGAAGTTGCCCAGTTCGAGTCAGACGAACGATCCTAACGAACACTGGGAAAAAATCACCGGAGTCATGAAAGCGTGCTGTGAACAGGCACGCTCCGAAGGAGCTGTTCAGTTTCGACAGAACTGGATTTCCGTCACGTTGATAAGCGTTCTTCACATCCTCATCGCTCGAATGCCAGTTAAACACCTTGCACTTACGAGCGTAAGTCCTCTGGGCAAATGACAAAACGGAACGGGCACGCACAACCGCATGGTCCGAGTCCAGGTGGTTGCCCCAAAAGGCACGACAGTCCTTAAAAGAGTGGCGCCACCTGTAACTAACTGCTATATGATCCAACTG
>QNGE01003561.1:57191-81194 GCA_008508345.1 Paragonimus westermani
CCGGGCTGGGGTCCTCGCGACTCACAGAGTCGGTGGTTGGAGACACTAGGTGAGATGGCGGCTAATCGAGCTCAGTGGCGTGAATGTTGTCGTTGTTTGGTCGAGTTGTCTGTGAAGTGAGTGCATTTAATGACGCGTGGCAGTGAAAGCCGTGAGGAAGCTGTCTCGCTGATGACGCCTTACTCTCACTTGCAGCTCGGTTGTGTTGTTTGCAAGGTGCAGGCACCTTGATGCTGAATGTTTGAATAGGGACGTAGTCATTTTCAGTAGTTAGGTCTCTTCCCGTCCCCTTCTTTTTCCTTCTCTCTTTCTATATAAGGTTTGTTGTTTCTTCATGGTTGTGTGGCAGTTAAGCATTAGTGTTAACCACTGATGTATTGCTGTCTATGATGATGATGATAATCGTGTCAAGATCAATCTGTAGTGGACTGGAATCACTGGCATTCCAAATTTTTAGATCATTGGCGTGCAGATCGTTGCTGGATATACCGGCCGGAAGACCGTTGGTGTGAATAAGAAACAGAAGAGGACCCAGCACTGACCCTTGAGGAATGTCTACAGAAACGAAAGAAAGCGGTGAAACGTTTAATCCTATTTCTATCATCCATAAAGGAGGCAATCCAACAAAGAGCCTCGCCCCGGATACCATGAGCTCCTAATTTCCGTCTGAGGGGAGAGCGCCTTGGTGAAATCAGAAAAGACAGCATCCGAGATTAGTCCATTGTCTTTTGTTCCCCTCAGAATGTAAATGAAGATCAGTATACTTGTTGTGCAAGACAGGTTAGGAAGGAAACCATGCTGAGTGAAGGAGAAAAGATTGTTCGATAGGTGTTCGAGGAGGGGGCGCTTATCAAAGCGCACCATTATCTTACACGGAATCCTAGTAAGACCGACTGGCCGACAATTAACCGGGGAGTGTCGGTCACCCGCCTTGAAGATGGACAGGACCGTGGCTTCTTTCTATGCAATGGAGAGAATGCCAGTCTGAAGCATCTGTCTAAACAGCTTACAAAGATGTTCTGCCAGACTAGCCGCTGTTTTTCTGAGTCCTGGAATGGATTTCGTCAGGACCCACCGCATCGCATGAAATAACCTTGTATAAAAGGTCTTCAACATTTAGTATAGACAACTCGGCGGTAAGAAGTGGCTTCCTGAAGCTCCACTGTGGTAGGGTGGGATGCCAGTTCGGCAGTACAATATTGTAGACCGCCGAATGGTAGTCCTTAAATTACGCTCCATTGGGATGGCACATTTGAGGACCCACTCCGTTATGCGATTAGGATTGATCTGCAGAGCATCCCGACATTTTACCCGTGTTAAATCATCAGACTTTCAAACTGTTTGCGCGGATTCACTATGGCGGTTTGACTGTTACTAAGGACTGAGCCTTGGAGAACACGATAGACACCACATGCCAATAAGAGTGCGTTCCGCTCACCGTCATCGAATAACAGGTTGTGGATAGTCTTCTACTCATTCTAAGATGCGGTACGTGATGTATAGTTCGTTCAGCATGTTCATGAACGTCTCAAGTGAAAATTTAGCACGCGCTTTGAATAAGCACATTTTAACGGTTTCTTGTGGGGTTGGATGTACAACACCCTACAGTGTCCCCGCCTCGTGGTGTTCCGGTAAGAATCGGCAGCACGGGGTGTTTCGTCTCACAGCAGACTCGACCTCAGTTTGACAGCCAGATGGTTCTCCTTCCGCTCTGATCACGTGAACTGCTGAAATGGTTGGAGTATGTGATGTGCGTAGTGTTGCAGCAGCTAACACCAGTCGGGCACACTAGGGGGGTTGCACCACGGTTCTAGTCCAGCGACTCCTTGCTGACAGTGTTAGTTAAACGGGGGCGACTTCGCTGAACACCACACTGATTAAGATGTCAACGCGCAAAATAAAAATTATCAAGCCTGAAAAAATAAAGAAAACTACGGGGGCAATATACAAAAGGATTGGAATAAGGGCAACTGAAGTGCAGTGTGAGTGAAAATCTATAGGGATGGGAAAGTTAACGACTCAATGTTGACAACAGGGTGAAATTAATACGAACAGAATGTGCCCAGAAACCTGTCAACGACACAGACATCGCGAAAAACTCATGAGCAAGAAAGGCCAGAAAAAATGCTTGGGATCACCGCGGTTCCGCTAACAGGGTGAACTTAAACAAATGCTCTGGTGTCCACTGTTCATAGTTCGAACTCATGATTATTTCTTGCACATTTCCGTATATGCCATCCTATCAACTGCACCTGTGCACTTGTTCAGAAGCATCATTACTTTTCGAACTGGATTGGCAACAAGAATAAGCGGCAGCTACCGCACACCGTCTTTTCTTCGCTTGTGTGGAGTTGTGGACTGGTGAAGTGAACACACGGTGAAATATTCACCTCCCTGTATCCTCTGATCTGTTGACGCTCAATGTCCGTCATCCTACCCCGCATATAGAATTATCTATCGGTCGTCGTCCGAACCTACCATCTGGCACTGTCCTTCTCACTTGTGGTGGCCTATTCAAACAAACGGAACTTGGCTGATCAATGAGTTGCTCCATCTTTATTGACACGTCTTCCGTTCTGAATTGTAGGCTTACGTTTTGTACAAACCCGCTTCCTTTATAGCTCGTCTTCGGTGTTACCAATGATCAATGGTCAATACCGTATTGACGAGTAATCAGAAATGGAGTCTCCTCGGGTTTCAGTTCAAGAGTGTTTTGCCAAGCGTAGTGATGTTAGTAGGGAATTGTGTATGGTCACGAGGGGTTGCTTTAGCAAACATGTAGTTCAATGCCAAATAATTTAGCGCACAGCCCACAGAAATCTGGCGGGAGTGTACTGAAAACGGAAGTATGACGCTGAAAAACTGAAAACCATTATCACGTGATCCCATTATAACTGTGGTAAGAGCCGCTTAGTTCCACTTTTAAAACTTTATCATACGCTATGAGAAAGTTTGAAAAACGTTTATACATGCCCGTAATATGTGTCATCTAGTAGTGGTTGCGCGATAACGCTGTCTACGGAAAATCAGCTGACGGTGGGTCACCTTTGCATTTACCTTCGAATTCGGACATAATTGTACTGCGTGACGGATTGGAAGCACTGAGGAACAGCGTCTCTCTGAAGGACGGCAGCACAGCGAGAGTCTGGAATGGTGACAAAAACCGGAACAGCATGAGCCAGGGGCCCAGTAAGTCATGCACACAACTTACTCAAAAGTAAACCAAAATGGCGTCAATCACACGATAGCAAAATGTGTTACAATAATCAACGTTTTCCGTCGACCTTGGAATACAGCTCGCGTCTTCATTGTTGTTGAAACTGTTGCAGCAATTACGCGAACTCGCGTATAATTGATTTTCAGTGGTAATTTGATTGTTCGGGATTAACAAAAGCTCAAGTGAATAAGTTACGCAAACTGACGTATACTGACTACATGTTTAAGGGCTACGCAAAGAACTCGCCAAGTCTGCTTAGTTCCATATTATATGTAAATCGGATGTTTAGCAAGAGGTGCGAATTCACGCATAATCTTCCCCGCACAGACTTGCTGTCGTAGAATCCATAGTACGTAGAACAACGACTTCGAGAGCTTATCCTCAACGGCGGCGACTGTTCCTACGAATGACTTGTTGCTGCGATTCGGGCTTTTCAGTGTGGAACCACCTTCGTGATCGGCCTAGCCCAGAATTACCAGGTGAAACGACTTTTTATTCTGCACTCTCATGTGGGTCTTGTTGCACCGGTGTGCTGTGTGAATTGGCGGACGCTATTGATGCGGCGTCGGTTGCCGCAACTTCAGCAACAGAAACAGTGTGGGGACAAATGCGTGTAAACATACTTCCGGTGAATGCAGAGATCTTAAAAAACTGACAGTATCAGGACGCGTCCCTTGAACTCTGAAAAGTTCAGCTGCAACACGATGGCTCAGGACGTTTCCGGAAGATTAAACCTTCTGTTTGCAACAACCACACACCAGGGTTTTCCCTATATCAGTGCTGCTTACTGCATTGCGAATGCATCACCCATACATTTCTGTGAAGCGAAAATGAGATAAACTCAACTGTAGATATTATCATGACTGGTCACTGCAGTTGTATCACGGACTGACCACCAACAGCACACTTGAAAAAGAGCGACCGTGTGAGGAATATTCTTCTGGTCAAAACTTCCCCGCTAGTTGTAAGCCGATACTCAAAGCGTAAGCTGTTCATCGAATTAACCATAGGAGTCGGAGAAACTACTGTTAGAGCAGGTGCTTCATGTGAATTTTCGGGTCACAGGACAGTCGAAGTTCATTGGTGCATTTAACAGGCGCCAGGTTCCATGAGCTCGCTCTGCAAACATAGGAGCAAGCTGACGGCTGAAACTGTGATGCAAGGCTGAGACAGCATCTGAGCGATTGACTGAATGATTGTCTCAGTGACACTAATCGCCAGCGGGGGATTGCTGGGCAAACGAGACGTCTTCCCGAGAAGGCCGATACAACAACAACCAGCAGGAAGACCCGAATACGGCTGCTGCCGCCGCATTGAACGTGATATTGCCTCAACACACCAAGGTACAAAAACCTACCAGCAGTAAAGTTGCAAACAAGCGTCCATGGCCTCCTCAAGCACCAGTCACCAACCCCAGCTCAAGGAGAATTATCCTGCGGTGAGTTACACAAATGATCGCTTTACCGATGTCGTTATACTATGTCCTACTTATGTAGCAAATTTCGAAATTGTTGAGGTTCGTAGTATAACTTTGGTGCTGGTGAACCACATTTAGTTGCTGTCGAAAGGTGGCCACGTGCTTTGCTCTCTTCCCCAAATTAATCACACTATTCATCTTTATTTTTTCATCAACTACCGTTCCACTTGCCCTTATTTAGTCCGAGCCCTATAAACTTCTGAATGCCAGAATTTGCTACTTTCCTTTCATACTTCTTCTGGAATAACTTATGATTCCTATAATTTCTTAATGCGCGAACAGTCGTTTTGCTCTGACTCAATCAATAACCATTTGTTTGAACGGGCTCAATCCCGTTTTATTTTCCGCCATTGTTGAGCGGTGCCTGCCTGTCGATTTGTCATACAAGCACGTTCTTCGATAGACTGCTGAGGACTTCCACATTCGAGGCGAGAGATTCGATTTCCTTGTACATTTATTCAATCAGTATCGTATTAAGTTCAGTTATTACGAGTGCCTTCTCGCTAACCATTTCGAGGATAGATTGCCTCTGTCGTTGAATATTGAGAGAGACATTTGCCGGACCACCAGATTACGCGTAACTTGCTATGGACTTGAAGCATTAGCGAACGATTCAATAGTGGGCGCGCGTAACCCACCGTGCTTCTCACACACGCGTTGAGAAATATATATTATATGGTGTTTACTCAAATTACCCAACGTTTTGCATACTAACAAAACGTGTAATAACGTTCTCCTGCAGTGGTCTTCCAGGATTAAGCGTGGACGACGCAGTCGGACATTGTGGAAATTTCCGCCGGCTCTTACGAGTATGATGTAAACCAGGCTGATCCCGCTTATCTGGGCCAAAAGTCTGCCACCGGAGGAACTAGCACTGCTCTGCCACTCCAGGCTGCTGCAAGGTCCCATGAGACACTCTCCATTTTGAACGGGGAACAATTGGATATTCATAACTACTGTGACGTTCCTCTTCCCACCAACCTTATTTCTTCAAAGTTTACAAACTGTTCTTTTATACAGAAAGTTTCAAGTGTTCTTAAACTCTCTCCCAACGTTAGGGTCCTACCTAAGCCGTGTGCTGCTAAGCGTTATTGCTGTTTGTTCAAGGCCCCCGAGCTAAGCAGAGATCCGACCCAGTTTTGGTGGTAGGGACGGTGGTGGCCCCACCGTAGAAGATGGAGAATGCGTCCGAACCCACTGCTGTTTTGCCCGTTTGGCTTGATCGTGCTTTGATGAATGTTTTTTGCTAAAGTTTCTGACGGCTTGTTGGAAGGAGATCTGATCTTGAAGGCAGAGAAGCTGGAAGTGAGACGTAGATACTTGAGCTCTATAAATGATACCATGGGGCCGCTGCATTCGAACCTGTCCTGAGAGCCGGAGCTAAGTTTAACATTTTTCTCAACAGCGGGCCTCAGAAAAAGAACGCATTTTGTTTGGCCTCTGTTGAGTCCTCATGACGGGACCTCAGGCTGTTGGTTCTTGAAGCCACTCTCGCGAATATCAAGGCGGGTAGTTTCGATGGATCCACGGAGAATTACTCCACATTTATCAGAATTCTTGAAGGTAACGTGACAGATAAACTAGCTGACGAATGGTCAAAGCTTCCATATTCGCGTCATTGTCATGGTAGGGCAAAAGAGGCAATTAAGCACTGCGCACTCTTGCCAAGTGAGGTGGGTTTTAGAGAGGCTGCGAGAATTTTGCACCAGCAGTTTGGCCATCAACATGATACTAGGCAGGCGGTAAGTAAAGTGGTTTTCATGAGTCCCGAGTAGGTAGTGAATAAATAATATATATTCCTCAATGCACGTGTAAGAAGCACGCTGGGTTATGCGCGATCACTGCAGATATTTACAAACCACACAAAAACGAATAAGTAATCAGTAGCACGAACGTGAAGCCTGCTGTCGAGAAGGACGTGGTGAAAACGCAAATGATTATGGTTTATGGAACTTTGATGCACGCAACAGAGAAGGAGATAGTTCGCTAGCTTCACAGATTAAGTCTCAAAAAATGGGATGTTACACTAATATATTTTTACAAGGTTATGAGGTGTGCAGTTTTTTTAAATAGTTCAAGGTTACCCCTGGAAGAATGCCCAGGCGCATTTCTGAAGTGTTTCGCCATTAGGGGGTAAAAGTGGCGTCCGGAAAGTGTCAAGATAGGCCAGATTTGGCGAAACAGTGCGGAAAATCCCAAAATCCAGCGAACGATTAGGCAGAGTCCAGCGCAGGATTTCATCGGTTGCTCGAAAACGTCAAAAAGTTGAAAATCTTGTGAACTATTCAGCTAAGACACTGTTTCGTGCGCCCATCCGTCGTAAAAACATTTCCTCGCTCGTTGGATATTATGGGGATCGGAACAGAGAATGTAATTCCACACGTTAAATTGGGAAATGTGCGGTTATAACACGTACGGTAGCAAACAATGTGCTAGCGGAATAGTTTGACAAAGAACTTGTGAGATATTATTAGTATTGCCATGAGTAATGAAATATATGACCCAACCTACTGTTTGTTGAGGAATGTTGGCACGTATTCGGGATTTATTAGGGCAAACGTAGAATGTTATCGAGGGTTTGGAGGGCCGCATGAAATGAGCGTGTGATAACAGAAGCTCATATGACATCGTTCTGGTGGACTTATTATTAGGCGCCAAGTCCACATTTCCTAGAAATTTGAGCAGTGCATATACATGAATAAACGCATGTTATTAAAATAATGTATAGTTGTAAATGGTTCAGTGAACGCGCAGTAAGCCAAGTGCTAAATGATCTTGTCAGTAAACCATATGACAAACTGTTTCAAGCAGGCTGTCTTCGGAGGCGTTAGACAGCGAGGTGGTTATTTACGTGATGCGCATCTGACGGATAAATTCATTCCGGACCACACTCAAAAAGATCATCAGGTGATACAGAGAGTTTGAAGATAGACCTTGTGTTTGTTAACGTAAGATAGCTGTCCAAACCAATTTTAAAACGCTGCATGCTGTTACTGGCATTGACTTCATTTGAAAGTTTGTTCTGTTGATTTTGTCAAGGTTTGTCGCGTTATTTTGAGATTGCTGAGGTTTGCTTGATGTTGAAAAGTGGCCCTAAGCTTTGCCATCTTCCTCAAATGAGATACACTACTCATCCTTGTTCTTACACCACGTACTTTGACCGTTTCCCTTACCCCTATTTAGTCCGAGCCCTGTAAACTTCTAAATGCCGAAATTAGACATCTTTCTTCCGTATTTTTCCTTGAGTAACTTATGATTCCCGTCGTTTCTCGATGCATGAACAGTCGTTTTGCTCTGTGCAAACCAATGAACATTTGTTTGAGTGAGTTCAATCCGTTTTATCGTCCACCATTGTTGATCGGTGCCTGGTTGTCGATTTGTTGTGCGGGCACTTTCTTTGATTTCTGAGGATTTTCACATTCGACGTGAGAGACCCAATTTTCTTGTGCATTGATTCAGTTAGTACCGTATTAAATCCAGTTATTACGAGCGCCTTCCCGTTAACCGTTCCAAGGATAGATTATCTCTGTCGTTGGATATTGTGAGGCATTCACTGGATCAACAGATTACGCGAAACTAAATGTGAACTTGAAGCGTTAGCGAACAATTCAATAGTATTCGAATTCCTCAACATCTGACCGAGACTTTTGCCCTCTAACACGGACTAATGTAATCCCGTCATGGAATTCCGGCATTCCACAAAATGACGAAGTCGAACATTGTGGAAGGTTCCACCGGTCCTAACAATCATGGCGTTATCGAGGCTGATCTCGCCATCCTCGACCAGCGCTTTGCCACCGGACGATCAAGCACTTCTTTACCAATCGAAGATGCTACAATGTCCCATGAACCATTCCCCCTGTTGGATGAAAATCATTTGGATACCCATAACTACGGTGATGTCCCACTTTCTATTAATCTTAATTCTGTAAAGTTTACGAGAGATCTTTTCATGCCAAATGTTTTAAGTAATTCTGAAAACATTCTCAATGATGGGGTCCCACCTGAACCGAGTGCTCCTGAGCGTGATTGTTGTTTGTTTGAGGCCCCTAGAACTAAGCAGGGATCCGGCCCAGGGATAGCGATAGGGTAGGGTGATAGCCCCACTGGAGAAGATGGAGAGTGTGCCCATATCAAGTGCTGTTCTGCCCGTTTTGCTTAATCGTGCTCCAACAAATGGTTCTAATGAAGTTTCTGATGACCTGTTGGAGGAAGAGCTGATATTAAAGGCAGAGAAGCTGGAACTAAGACGTAGACTGCTTGAACTCCATAAACGACAGAGTAGGGCCGCGAAATCTGAGCCCGTCCCGAGAGCGAGGGCTAAGTTTAGTACACCATGTCACCCTGGTCAATCGAGGGCATCCGAAACAAACCCCTTTTGTTTAGACCCTGTAGAGCCGTTAGAGTGGACATTCAGACCTTTGGTTCTTGGAGTTAGTCTTCCGAAAATTGAAGTGGATAGTTTCGATGAGTCCCCAAGAAGAACTACTTTACCCTTCTCAGAAATTTTGAAGGTAACGTTGTAGAAAAATTAGTTGACGAAGGATCGAAGCTTTCGTACTTGTTGCGTTATTGTCGTGGTAGGTCGAAATAGGCAATCAAGCACTGTGCACTCTTGCCAAAGGAGGTTTGTTTTACAGATGCTATGAGGATTTTGCACCAGCAGTTTGGCCGCCGACATGATATTATGCAGGTGGTAAGTAAGGAGGTTTTCATGGGTCCTAGATTGGTCGCTGGCGACGTTGATGGCTTGCGTGGAGTTGCCAGCCAAATGAAAGGCTGTTGGGCGATGTTAATGCAGCCAGATTACAGTGTAGAGCTAAACTGCACAACAAACCTCATTAAAGCAGTTGAGCGGTTGCCTCACCATCTGCAAGAAAGATGGGCAGAGGTTGCCGAGGGTATAACCGATTGCGGGAGGAAACCTAATTTCAGCGATTTGTTACGTTTTGTGGAGAAAAGAGTGGCTGTCAGTGCTAGTCAGTATGGTCAGTTAGCTGCTCGCTCAGAAAGCAAGACGAGCAACTCACCGTCCTCTGGACATTCTGGAATCAGATACTCCAGGTAAAACGTCGAAGTAGGTGTGCCTTATGAGAAGGTGAACTTGAAGTGTCCGGCTTGTAAGAGCAATCACGATATACTCGACTGCGGTTGGTTCAACGGTCAGTCTTTGGAGCGGCGCAAAGCAATGCTGAAAAACAACGGACGTTGTTTTTCTTGCTTAAAAGCGAACCATGTGGCCAAGTCTTGTAGAGTACAGATACGATGTGCGGCACCGGGTTGTGGTCGAAGCCATCATACGTTGGTCCATGAGGATAAGCCCGAACAGGGTAAAGAGGATAGGACAAAGTCATCCTTGTGCGGTGTTACGTCCAATGTAAACGACGTGTGTCTAGGATTCGTCCCGATCAGGTTGGTTGACCCGAAAGCGTCAGTGACAACATATGCCTTTCTGGATAACGGGTCCGACACTACATTGCTCGATGAATCTATTGCAAGGACAGTTGGTTTGTAGGGACAGCCCTGCGAGATGATGTTCCGTACTCTAAACGGAACTTCTGCAACATCGTGCAATAAGGTATCTATTGAGTTGCAATCGTTGGATCAGGAACATTCCATCACAGCTGATTCAGTTTGTACGATGAAACAGCTGCCACTGACTCAGGTTGACGTTGTCCACCAATCAGAATTAGATAGATGGACGTACCTAGAGGGTGTTCCCTTCAAGAGTTTAACCAGGACCGGCGTGGGGATTTTGATAGGATGCGATGTCCCTGAAGCACACTGGATGCTGGAGCAGAGACTGGGCAGCATCAATGAGCCTTATGCGAGTAAGACCATTTTCGGTTGGAGCCTCCGCGGTCCATGTCGCACCGAAGCCCAGAATGAACACTATGTAAACCTCACTGGAGTACGTCCCGTATCGTTGGATGATCCGATCCAAAAGATGTATAAGTTGAATTACCTTGACGGTTGCACTTCGGAGAACAAAGAGCCTTCTGTAGAGGACAAGCGAGCATTGAACATGACGAATAGCAGTGTAATACCCAGGTGTGGTCACTTCGCCATCGGTTTGCCGTGGAGACAGGGTAGATGGGTATTGCACAGCAATAAGGAGATAAAGGCAGCCGTTCTATCGTCCAGGTCAATGTACTTCCTTATCCGTGAGTTGATTCCAATACGCAACGTTTTACTATTGGCAGATTCTACAATAGTGTTGCAATACCTACAGAACACCTCATCGCGTTCGGCAACTTTCGTTACCAGTCGTGTAGGACTCGTCCACGACCTTACTTCCGTCTCACAGTGGAGACGTGTGTCTTCAGAATTAATTCCGGTCGATGTGGCGTCTGGGGGAGTGTCACAAGCCTTGACCAAGGAGATGAACCTCTGGTTTCGGGGTCTCAGATTTCTGTTGAACTCAGAAGAACAATGGCAGAGAATGCTAACCTTGTGCTTGTTAAAGAAAGAACCTAAACTTAAGCACACCCATGCGGTTAGCACGAAATTGGACTTTACTTGTGTACTGGACCAGCTGGCACCGAGTAACTCTAGTTGGACTAAGTTACTTTGGGCCATAGCTTGGCTATCACGTTACGTTAACTTTGTGTCCATGGTTATATCCACTGGACAAAGCGCGTCAATCACAGTGAGAACCCTTCGTACGTGCGGAATCAAGGCCTTTTGTCTCAAACTAGTGAAGCCCGTGTAAGAGCGCGAGTTCTCCAAGGAACTCAGGGTCCTGAGATCGTCCACCGTAAATCCTCGTATGGTGGGTAGACTTAAAAGATTGCTGCCAGCGTTGATAGATGGAACACTGCATCTTGGCGGTAGAATCCGATCAGAAACTGGAAACGGTATGGAGCTGGTGATTATTCCTCGTCACGGTGCTGTCACAAGTCCTTTGATACGTCACTATCACGAGTCCGCAGGGCATATGAGTGCCTTACATGTACTTGCCAGCATCAGAAGGCGATTTTGGATTTTGAAAGGCATGGCGAGTGTTGAGTGAGTGCTGTCACTGTAAAATGGTTTATGCTGAGCAGTGCACTCAAACGATGGCGCCAATTCCGTCGATGACAGCGTTGACGGACGGTTACTCATTCAGGTACTATGGGGTGGATCATTTCGGCCCATTCAAGGTGCCTATAGGAAGGAGCGAGCTCAGACGGTATTGCTGTATATTTACCTGTTAACGGACTCGGGCCATTCACATCGAAGTGGCCCATTCCATGTCTACGGATTCTTTTCTCATGGCTCTTGTGCGATTTTTTGGAATGCGGGGCAAGCCGGACGCCACTTACAGTGACAACGGTTCCAACTTTGTTGGAGCAGACTTGGAGCTGGAAAGAAGACTTCAACAACTTGACCAGCGTGTGCTGACAGATAGGCTATCGAATCAAGGAATTGATTCGTATTCCAATCCTCCGGGCTCGAGTCATCGAGGCGGGGCTTGGGAGAGAATGATCCGGACAGTGAGACGGGTTCTGTCGTCGGTAAAACACGTAATGAATGAAAAGTCGCACACCACCTGCATGGTGGAAGTTGAACGAATCGTGAACGATAGGCCACTCGTGCCTGTTCATGATGATCCAGATATTCCACTGGTACTTCGTCCTAGTGATTTGCTGTTGTTACGCTCGAATATAGACCTAAGTACAGATAAGTTTATATTGTGCGAACGTTACACAAGGTGCTGGAGAAAAGCACAGCACTTAGTGTGTTTTGGAAACGATGGCCGCGTGAACACCTACCCAAGCTGCAGGTCACACCTAAGTGGTTGAAAGTCTCGCGTGATCTTCAAGTAGGCGATGTAGTTCTCCTGTACGAAAGAGCCTCCAGAGTTGTTTGGCACTACGGTATAATCACCGTAGTTGACGACAGACATGTACGCCAGGTGTCGGTAAGTACTTCAGATGACACTGTAAGACCGGACATCAGATCACTGTGTGTTTTAGAAGCGTCTGCAGAGTAACACCAGGATACTACGCATAAAGCAGTAAGGGTGGACCCTCCAATCGAGCCGTTCGTTGCCGCTGTTCATACTGACAAACTGAGTTTGGAAGACCAGCCGGTGTTCGGGGCCCGGTGTTGATTTTGTCAAGGTTTGTCGCGTTATTTTGAGATTGCTGAGGTTTGCTTGATGTTGAAAAGTGGCCCTAAGCTTTGCCATCTTCCTCAAATGAGATACACTACTCATCCTTGTTCTTACACCACGTACTTTGACCGTTTCCCTTACCCCTATTTAGTCCGAGCCCTGTAAACTTCTAAATGCCGAAATTAGACATCTTTCTTCCGTATTTTTCCTTGAGTAACTTATGATTCCCGTCGTTTCTCGATGCATGAACAGTCGTTTTGCTCTGTGCAAACCAATGAACATTTGTTTGAGTGAGTTCAATCCGTTTTATCGTCCACCATTGTTGATCGGTGCCTGGTTGTCGATTTGTTGTGCGGGCACTTTCTTTGATTTCTGAGGATTTTCACATTCGACGTGAGAGACCCAATTTTCTTGTGCATTGATTCAGTTAGTACCGTATTAAATCCAGTTATTACGAGCGCCTCCCCGTTACCCGTTCCAAGGATAGATTATCTCTGTCGTTGGATATTGTGAGGCATTCACTGGATCAACAGATTACGCGAAACTAAATGTGAACTACAATTGTTATATAAGTGATAGGTTGAACAAATTGGGTAAGAGGATGGGTATATCCTCGTCTGCCTGTTTGACGACCGTCTGTGGGATACCATCTGGTCCAGAATGGATTGAGGGCCTAATGCTAGCTAAATGTGAACAAACACTTCGAACGTCGATTGGAACATTACTCAAAACTTTATCTGTTTTCAACGGGATATTAGCAGGTAATGGGGTGCTTTCTATGCTAAACGAGACAGCGAAATGTGAGGTGAAGATTTTGCACATCACTACAGATTCACCGACAACCGTTTTTTCGATAGTAATAATTCTCATAGAAGGGTCTCTCGTGGAATTTCTCCGTCTCATCAGTCGCACTAGTTTCGTGCATCTCTGCCCGCTACGGAGCGCGAGGTTCTCCCCGTTTATCTGGTGGAGTGGCGTCTGACATGCTACGCGTCTAAACATTTTGCTTACTTGCATCACCAGGGAAAAGTCTAGTATTCTTCCGTACCTAGACTTGAGCATTTTAAGTCTGTCAGTCTCTTTCGCAGTAAGGATTGCACCTTGTACATACGAGCTGACACGTTTTTATTTAATCGGAGCCAAAACGTCGATACAAACCGTTGATAAATTCCTCAGCCTCTATGCTTGGATCTAATGTGTGAAAGTAGGTATCCCAAGTTATGGATCTTAGTAGGGAGAAGAAGACATTCCAATTATTGAATTTAATCGGACGGTAGAATACAACTGTTGGTTTGGTAGCCATTTTGAAATCAAACGGACATTTGTCGACATTATGGTCGTTTCCTGGGAATTGTTGTAGATCAGATATCTCTACAGACAAAATGCCTGTGGCAAATGTGGGATCCAAAATATTCCCCTTTTTGGTGGGCGTCAGGACATGTTGGTTTCAACCATTCAGCTGAAAACACGAAAGGAATTTGGCCCATTTTGCTGGAGCAGAGATTAGGGTGCAGGAGATATTGGGCATGTTAAAGTCACCGCCTACTAGTTCGTGTTTACAAGACATGTTGGACACATGATTCATTATCTCCTCAAGGTCAGTCAACTCATTGCTCGCAGCACTAGGCGGTCTGTAGAAGCATTTTATAAGTAGCTCGCGAGAACCAACAGAGACCATTAACCGCAACGAGTCTTCCAGTTTATGGATAGTAAACTCTTCAAGTTTTAGCTCCCGTTAAACCCTCAATTTACCCTTGACCAAATGTTATTACACCAATGGTTATCAACCGAGGAGGTGGAGGTATACCCATTCTTCCACTTAATTTTTTCACCCTGTCACCTTTACCCAGCACCTCCCGTCCACTTATTAGAAGGTCAATTATTACGCGTTGTCATAAATGTAGACCGAGTTAGGTTGCAAACAACTATGGTTCCATAAGCCGTACATCCCTATGATCGAGTGCTTGAAAGAATATTAAAGGAGCACATCGTTTAGTTCTGAATTTTAAAAAACCTTACGAATTTTTCACAGCACGGTTTCTTAAGTGAGTGCCCTGCTTGATATGTTAGCGGGAATAATTAATTCACATATCGACGTCAGTCGACACAGGGAGTGCGGTGATGATCACACCCTTAGACAAACAAAAAGCTTTGAACCGTACGCCCCATATGTGCCTCTTGGTCGTTATAGCATGTATTGGCATATACGGCCCCTGAGATAGCTGAGTTTTTCATATCTTGAAGGCCGCATCCAAATTGGAGGGCACTATTCAACATCAGTGAGGTAATTCAAGGAGACGCTCTGGGAAATTTGCCTTTCTTAATGTATATAAATGACGCGTTAGTTGGTAACAAATGTGATAAGTCCCTTCCTTTTGTTGGCAATATCAAAATCGTTAAACACTTTTCGCCAGTCCAGTAAAATCGCTTTCTGTCCGCAAACTATACGACAGGACCTACTGTCTTTGCAACCCTGGTATGAAAAATGGTTAATAACCTTCTCAGCAAACAAATCGAACGTAGTTACTTATGACTGCAAATTATCAAATGGTTCTATCTCACCGGATGGTTATAATATTGATACAGCCATTTCCGTCAGGGATTTGGGGATACGGCTTTCAGACTCCTTCAATTTTCCCGAGCATGTGTTTCTCGGTAAAGAAAAATGAATGGAAAAATGTCGGTATTAAAAAAGATCACCCCGCCGGCTGCCAGGGTGACGCTTTACAAAATGCGTGGCCGGCCTCAACATGAGTATCGCACATTCGTTTACTGCCATGTATGCAAGTCTGTTGGGGCCGTGATAGAAAACTTTCGACGATCATATGTCAAAAGCTTATTGGGATACTCTTCCTCATTCACCTGTAGGCAACACCGTCAAAAAAATGACATCGATCCACGTTATTTACGAAGATTAAAGTTACGTCTTACGCTTCTGTATAAACTGCTACATTCCAACGCCATCATTAGAACGTTTACCGTTCACTTATAACACAGCCCTCCATATGGTCTACGGAACAAACACTGAAGTTTGCCAGCCCCGTTAACTCGGAAAGATACGCGCAAACTTTCTTTCTGTAAAATGTTTCCATATTTGGACTGAAAGCCCGAATGAAGTCAGAGCCGGTCACAAAATTCAGCGTTTTATAAGGGGTTTGGACAGCCATCTCACGCTATCAAACGTAATGTCTATCTTCGAATTCTGTGTATCCTCTGGCAATTTTTTTGGATGTGGCTACGGAAACATTTAGCTGTCAGCCGCTTCCAGGTTCATCTCGAAAACAGCATGAGTCAAACGGTTCGCTTTATCCGTATCATTTACTTACATCGCCACCTAACATTTCGGCTCTTGCATGTCCACGAAACCAATGAAAAATCAACAGTATTTCATTTTTGTGCGTTATCGTGCACATATTATTGAGAGTACTAGAGAATGTATAATCGGGACTCAGTAGTAATCCCAGCAGAATGACCCCGCGCCTGTTATACGTAGAACAGATGCACAAAAAACAGGTTTACAATCCACTTGTACATTTTATCCCCATAAACGTGTTTATTTGTAATAAACTTCTAATCCTCGTAATTAACAGGATTATAAGGCCTGTGCGCCTTCAGACCGTGATTAACGTTAGCCAGTATTAACGGATCGCTCATCATCATACAAAACCCTACATATAAAACTGCAAAAAATACCCCTTTTTTATAGCTTACACAGTTGCACTGAAAACAACGATTCTTCCATCTTTAAACCTGGTTTGTTAACCACTCAAAAATGGTCGTGTATTATAAAATAAGGATTTCAGCTTAAACGCTGGTCTTGTGAGGCAAATTGACGTCAAACTGGGTAGGGAATTCTGCATAACACGTGGTACTTATTCTAGAGTTGGCTGACGGTTTCGCGATTACAGCGAATCACTATGACCACTAGCTGACAGCTTCATTCATTTTATTAGGCAACACAAAAATATTAATAACGCGAGAGGTCTTTGTCAAAAAATTACACACACTTTGCTTGTCACAGTGAACGTGATCACTCCACATCTTCGCATTCAGCACACGGGACTGCCTTCTTTTTCTTAATCCCGCAAACATCAGTTTTGCGAAAAGATCTTCTGCAGCGAGTGGACGCAGAGAAACTTGTAGTGACCACCCGATTTGGCAGATTTTCAACGTGTGGACGTATTCCAACAAACGACAAAGTTCTGCGTCGGATTGCCAATCTGTTCCCTAGATTTTCATATTTCTCGACTTCCATCGCCCAAGCCAGTTTATTTCAACATTTTCGGGCGGTAATTACATTGAATAATGAGGAAATCCCTTGACAAAGCATTTAGACCTTTTTCCTGACATGTATTTGAGACCTTTGAAACGACGGTTCATAAATAATTTTGTGAAAGGCCGATTAACGTAATATCACATATTTTGAACTGAATCTGTGGAGCAACCGAACAACCTTGTTTGCTGGTATGTGTGTCAGAGTTTTGTAGACCGCGATCCTCTTTTCTCTGTAATTACACCTTCCCTTGCTGGCGGACATCATATTCGTAGCACTATTTATTTATTTATCCATTGTTTCGTGTGATCTATAATCATCTGCAATGACTATGCACATCCAGGCATGCTTATGACACATGTGTTGAGAAATATACATTGATAATATTGTCATCATTGTCTGAATTGACGCCGGTTGTTCAGCGAGGCAGACGTTCAACGGATAAGACAGCCTCAAATCCAGCAGACGGGTAAAGTTTGCGGGCGATTTTGACTTCGTTCGACACGACCATAGGGGTCCGGGATTAGCACCTCCTGCAATCATCTACCATGGGCACTCTTGATTCAACTTTTGAAGCCAAACTCTCTAGGGGAATAGCGACCGCCAAACTGAGAACAAAATGTTCAGCCAGTGTTCGACGATACTATCTTGCAAGCAGTAAAAATGTGAAACAATCGGCTGAGCACCTCTAATGTATCGGTCGATATCAACAGTAGAAGTGAGTCGCAAGTCAAGCATCTACTGCTTAAAGCTAAATGAACATTGCGAAACGAATATAGAAAGTTACCCTAAAAGTCCCGCAGTAATACAGACAGAACAGCAAAAGTTCACCTTCGGTAAAGCACGTTAAATAATAGCAGGCAGGTTACATAGTGGTCTCCAAACGAGTAAAACGATACGTTTCAGTTGCAGAATTGAGAGGGATTTGTGTACGAAGAGGTCGTGTAGAAAATTTGGGCATCAGAAACGTCTGCGGAAGAAGAATCTGCTCCCGCAGTGTTTTGTCGTTGTCGTTATGTATTGCGTTCGGGGCATCTCGTCCACCCACAAACCGAATGAGTGCCATCATGCACGAATCAACTGAAAGTGAGTGGGTAACCTTCAGATGGATATTGCGGATTTGAAAACAAGTAAACACACAGATTAGCACTTTTATTCGCCTCTACTTATCTTGACCTTGAAGAGCCCAAAATAGTCCACTCCAATATACCCATCGGCAACCACTAAACTTACTGGTGATGGGGCCATTGACTGCTCACGTGGCCTAGAAAAATGTAATCTGTCGTCATGACACTTAATAATCACACACCCAACAGTTATCATCTCCTTCAACAACCAAAATTTCGTCAGAATGAACGCAAGTAAAGGTTTTGCAACAACGTGACTTTCCATCTTGTGATGATGTTCAACCAAAAGCGCTGTGATTGTGCCGCGTGACGACAAGTAAGCAGGCGCTGTATCATCTTTGTCTGCATCAGGATCGGTTCTCTCAGAGGCTTGAAAAACCGCTTACCAGTACTGGTCGCAGCCGGAACGGATAGCCAATATATGTATATCTTGTCAGAGGAGTTGGAATTGAGGAATTTCAGGTCACACAGAAGACACTTCTACTAAACATTTGGACCAGATAACGGTTTGCCAGTTCCAGCTCGGATAAATGTAGTGGCTCCGACAACGCCGGTTTTCATTGGCTTTCACAGATTAGTGAGCAAACGAGACTGAAATGGCTTAGAAGATGAGACAAATCTCCACTAGTATTATCCAATTGAAATATCCCGCGAAAACAAGCCACAATATGATCAAACGCATGCAAAATCGCAAGCGATGGAACACGCCTGAACTCCAACGGGATGCCTGAACGCAGAGTAGAACATGAAACCGCTCAATATCTGACCCAAGCTCCAAAACTAGGCGAAAGTCTGAGTCGTTGGCAAGGAGGACGAGGTAAACTGAGAATTTGAATGTCAATTTCAGCGCAACAGAGGCCGGTGTAGGAAACTAACGAGAATCGGTTGCAATGCAAGTGCTTCAAAACACAGCCGATGGGAAAACGGCAAAGCGGAAGCAATGAGAAAATTGACAGGAAAAATGGATAGGATGGTCGGGAATTGTTTGCGAAGTGCCAACAAAAAAAGCAACAAAAACAGCATTATTTGAATTTGCCTGTTTCATGAAAAAACTGCCACACTGTTATTGGTGTCGGATATCGCTTACCGAAAAGTTGAAGAGAAAGTAAGGGTTGGGATTCTCTTGCCGGACTCTGTAGTCAGTCGTTGATGGACGTGAACAATGCATCCACGACCTTCGCGAAATCCAGCTTGCTTCTGACGACACGCCCATTCAAACGTTTCGTACAACCAGCGTGACCAACGGGTGTCGACGGCTGGGGCACAGCAGAAATCAGACTGATTCTTTTGTAGTTGGCGCACACTTTGCGCGGCCCTTCACAAAGATAGGCAGGTCTATCGGCTCTCCCCAGGAGGAGGAAATAATGTATAACTACGTACACTATCCTTAAAAGGGTCAGAGGAAGGTTGTCTGGGTTGGCCGTCTAGTTGCTTTCGAAAAACCGCAATAAATTTTGCACCTTTGTTTCTGCGGATCTGCGGATCTATACCACACGGCACAACGAGCCCTAAAAATCGGAGTTGCTGGTACAGAGAATTAGGTGAACCACGATTGAAAGTGTCACCTTAAGCACTCCAGACGCCCTTGTAGAGTAATATCATGAGTTTGTTGTATTGCAGAGTGCCCCACTACCGGATCGCTTAACACAAGCACTCCGGATGAAATAGAAAAGTTCCCAGGATGTTTAAACAGGACGATTCCTGATTAACAACACCTTCCTGCCACCAGATTCCGATATCCCACTGTAAACCTTTTGCGATTCACAGGGAGGCGGGCTTTTCAATACTTGTCTGTTGGTCTCGACGTACGTGGAAGAAAGCGTAGAAACCCAGGAGTCTACAGGTTCTACAACTGAATGCATGCAGAAAATGGGTTAAAAAAGTAATGCATTATCCTTAGCAGCAGCACCTTCTAAAATGCAACATGTTCGGTTGGTGAGTTGACAGTAGAAAAAGAACCGTTCAGATGACGGACCAGCCGAAATACCAACTACACGGTGTCCACACAAAGCTGGTTCAAGCCAAGGGTTAAATAGTATCACTTCGTGCTCGACCCATTCGACTTACTCAGTTTTCATTATCGATGAATTGGAAGAGTTACATGGACATCCCACCGCTGTGTGATATCTTCTTTATCACGGAGTCAACAATCATTCTTCGCAACAAACGAACAAATCGTATTAGGAGGCATACATAAAATAGGAAGAATCACCGCGATAAACTATACGACCAACAAAAGCACTATAATTTTACAAGGCAGTATAACCTACTTCAATCTTTGCATGTTGAAATTTCGATTAGATGTTGTTGACTAGAAGTCATAGAGTAATGAAATCCAGACTCGTCCGTGCCCGCTCTAAGGCAACCACCAGTTTGGCTGCCGGGTTGTATGCCATGATATTTTGACATGCTTGATGGGCTGATATTCCCCATAAAGTTGTCAAAAGGTTGAGGTCAGAAATGCATGTCAGTTAAGGATTCGTCTTGATGAAAACTGACGGTGTCGCCAAGTTGAGGAAATAAACCGAATCAGAAGCTTCGACGTCTGGGAATAAGGATAAGCGTCACAATCATCCATTAATATTGCGAGCACATTTGTCCCGGAAACTTAAATTTCAATCTATAAACCTAGCAAACGTTTATCGTTGACGCACCGGTTGAAATAAACTTTACCCTTACAAATATCACTCCAGCAGTCTTCTTGAATCAGATTGGTCCAAGTTAACAGGGTTCTAGTCACTGAGTCAGACGAGTTGCTACGAATCAGTTCAGAAAATAGAAGTCTCGACTCACGTTGTACGACGGCACACCCGCTGTTGGTTCAACGGTACAGTTTTATCTACTGTTAGGTGATTCAACGACAAAGTTCCGTTAGGCGTCCGTCGTACGCTTCTTGCAGTAATATTGTTTCAACCAAATCTGCACAGTATTTTGAAGGAAAAGCGATCTATAATGGGATGAGAAGTCTTAGTGGCACCGTCTTCTCTTCAGATAATCAGGCAACCCCAGCACTATTCACGAGAGGAACCAGACGTGTGAAAGTGTAACAATTTGGTTGTGCCTAGTGTGAAGTAAAAGGAACAGCAGCCAGTAAGGTAGCCTCATAAACACGTAGATCAGGACTCAAATTGCGAGCTCTGCAAAGGGTGACGCTCAAACCTGGTGCATCTTTCCAGAGAGTATCACTCATGAGCCCACGAAAATTTCAAAAGTGAAATCATGAAGTTTCACAGGCAAGCCACTCGAGAAGAAAAAGTTGTGTAGTGAGACACCACTAAGGTATATAAGGTTTGGACCGTCGACATACAGTATGCGTTAGCTCGTGGGAGTGAATTCCGGTCAAAGAATAGAGGGCTTCATTTTCAGTGTGACAAGTAGCGGCAAATCGTCAAAATATTTAGCGAGCACAAAGAAATCCAGACATCCGTCCGTTTGGAGCGGAGTAAACTTGGGCAAAATTAGTTCGAGAGATTACACAGAACACAAAACGATTTCATTCATTGTTCGGTTGCTTTAAATCAGGATACACTGAACGTAATCTAGCGAAATCAAAAGGGACTACACGAACATCTACCAGCATTCAAGAGATTGCATAAGCCAATTTGAAATGGAGACCAAACTGACTACGGTAACCAGTAAAATCGTACAGGACGAAACAAGCAACATACATTAACCATACTTATGACAGTATAACAAAGCAGCTGGTCAAACGACCGACAAAAAACAGTCCGCAACGAAGTCAACCCAAACACTAACTTTATAAATTAATGCCCCAGGACGTTCTTGTGTGACATCAGGGTTATGCAGTTCACAAATGCCTTTAGGCGACTTCATACTTTCTTCTGAGGGTGCACCGGATACTCTCCGCTGTCGGAGGTACCTCTTGACAGCTTGCGGCAAATCCGATGTTTCACTGTCAATCTTTTCGAGGACGCCTTCATTCGAAAACTCATTATTGCAGAATCCAGAAGAAACTGGTGCGCCGTGTGTTTTAACACCAGAAGACTTCATATCTTAACAAAAGAGACGTAGAATCATCCGAAATTGATATTTTGAACAACAGGATCTTGCAAACAGACCGTTCAAGTAGCAACTCGTGCGAAATAGTGGTCGCGAAAATTCCTCCCAATATTCAAATAAGGAATATGTCAAATAGCCAACTGGGCAATAATGTCCGAACGGTCAGGTCAGCATATTCACCTCGTTTTTGACAATGCAAACCGCCCGCCGATATTTGAGGTAATCAAACAAATGGGCACTGTGGGTGATGGACGGAAGTAGGCAACAAATTTTGATGGTTCCGTTTTCCAGAAGGACGGTTACACGTCGCAAATTTTCCGTATTGTATTGGAGAGCTAAAATGGAAGACAAACAAATGCATATCTACTGTCACTGTACATGTAAGTCTATGGCCGGGGTATTGTGCATGATTAGGCGTGAGGTATTTGACAGGCCATTATACACACGTAGCTGTGCGCATGCGAGTGAGCTGACGCACGGACTTAGTGCTAGAACAGCAATCCAGACGAGTTTTGAGTGGAGCCATTGCCGTGGCACTCACGATGTATTCAGCGGAGGGTTCCAGGCTTCGCCGACCTGAACCGAGAAGAAGGTGCGCCTCAGTTTAAGTCAGGTGCACTGGATTCCCAGTTCCAAGGAGTGTCCTTTAAATGAGATATTGTCCACAGAAGTGAGCTGGAATCTTCGCGGATGGTTTGGAGTCCTCATAATTATGAACGCCAGTATTAGATCACCTCTCTGGCCGCTGTATTCCAAGGCGGAGAGGTTTGGTCCATGAGGTCGCTCAATGTAGGAATTGTACTTAACCCACGAACTGACTCTGTCGCACGCCCCCGAACAGCTCCCAAAATAAGTTTGTCCTTCTGTAAGTAAGAAAACCAAACAAGGGTTTTGTGATCGAGATGTGGACGAATAAATCTGTTGTACAGATTGTTGGAACACGACCACTCGAATTTTCCAAAGACACGCTTCAGAAGCGCTAGCGCGCTATTGGCTTCCACGGCACCCGCCCCGCCTTCGGGAGAACACGAGAGGTTGTGCCACATCAGCACCAAGGTCTTTTTCCTTGCTCAGGACTTGCAGCGGTACTCCACCGAGGAGTAAGGGAAATTGTGTTTTTATCTGATATGTACAACTTTGCACTTGCCGGTATTGAACCCAATGGTGTTTGACTGGGACTATTCGTAAGGGGCACTAATGTCAGCCTATAGAGCGCTCGTGTCAGAGCTATTGCACACAATACGCCGGATTTTAATATCATCGGCAAACAGCATCGGAGGAGACGTCACTTCAGATGGCGGGTCGTTGATGAAGAGGAAGAAATGTAGTGGCCCCGAGGTGCAGCCTTGTGGGACTCCGCTGGGTTTGAGCCTGGCAGAGGATACGAAGGAACCCACCTGCACACAATGAAAACGGTTTGCTAGATAAGATTTGAGTCAGTGACAAAGGTTACCCTTGACACCACAACGGTGAAGGTTGTCGAGTAGACCAGAATAGTTCACTGGATCAGCGGCTTCGGCAAGGTCAAGGTAAGTAGCATAAACCTTCTCTGCTCTGTCGGTTACAACGGTCCACCGGTCCACAGTTGACACCAAATTCGTAGCACATGAACGGTCGCGGAGAGAGCCGCGCTGCTCGCTGCAGAGGAAAGCTTGTGTTAAAAGTGTCTAGATGGTGAATCGTGGATTAGCGCTTCGATGCTCTTGGACACACATGAATGGGAAGACAGTCGAGCGATAGTTACAAGGCTGGTTGCTCTGTCCACCTTTGAAGATGGGACTGATATTCGCC
>QNGE01003562.1:0-81059 GCA_008508345.1 Paragonimus westermani
TATATTGACCGTTTTTCTGACTCACACTAGTCGGTGTTTTCAAATTTATTGTGTTGTAATTAGCCAGATGTAGTTTACAAAAACGCGCGGTGGGCCTACTCGCTTGCGTCCTGAAAAAGGGGTTTTATTGTCAGCCAAATGCAACGTATCATTCATTCGATTATGTTGTGGAGACTATTCGTCAGCCATTGTTCCACGCTGATTTTAGAGCTTATTCACAACAATTACGATCTGGCAACGTTGCTTGTGGCCCACGTAATCAAGTACGATGAACGCGTTGACTGAGGGTGAGAGAAAAACTACGCGATACATTACAAAGAATGAAAGCTACTAAATATACACGGGAAAAAAATCAAAATATCGAAGATGGACGTATTGTATGTGTAGCCACATCGCGAACAGAATAAGTTCCCTTAAACTACTGTTCGTTAACAAAGAAGCCGAACACCTACAGAAGTGCGTGAAATTGTGACATCATGGTAAGCAAACTGCATGTGGAATATATTTTTAAAAAATATACATTTGTGCCACTCCCAAAGTTTGCAAATTTCCAAACTACCACGAATTTTTATTCGTTGCGTCCATTAGATTAATTTGATGCGAATTGCTTGTGATTGTCAGTAATCGGCCAGCTAAGGGAATAACTACTTTTTTAAGAGCCCGTGAATGCGCAACTGAACCGGGTTCTCATGCCCTTAAACGACTGGGGGATCATAGTTAAAGCAAACGTTACATGTGTGTGGTTTTCTGGAATTCTTTGGGAGCTAACTGCTTGTTCCAAAGCACAACGATCAAACTCCCGCCGATCTGAAAGGTAACCACAGTCGATCAGGAATGTACAGGTTACGTTGTATCATTGGTCCAGTAAATGTTAAGAACATGATATTCGGCAGCGCAGGCTCCCGTAGAACATTGTCAGATCAGTTTGTGCACCGGAATTTTCGAACATCTTGGTAGACCAGAATGAAGGATCTCGGTTTACAACTTTCGGTTTTCTAATTTCGTTGCCTCAACACATTTTTTGAACGAGATCAATTGCGTAGCTTACGGTTTGTCAGACAAGTGTAAAACTTACAACTTCGACACCTTGGTAAAATAATGTTCGATTATGAAATGGTCTGAAACCTCATTGTAGTGCAATGTGGAGCGAGTGAGTACCAGCCATAATTTTCAGAACTAGCTCATTAGTTAAACTAAATGGATACGTTTACACAGGCTAACATTAAAGCGAGTTATTCTGCTGCACGTCGTTTATTGGTCACAATTACATTGAACCAAATTAATCATGATGCAGTCATGAATTCACAAGTATATTGTTGCGCACTCAAATAATTCGGTGAAAATAACCAGACAGACTATTTTTGTCTAAGGTGAGCATTTGGGCAGATCTTTTGCAGAGCTATCGCCGACCAACTAAGTTTATTGTTGCTGGAATATTTCCCTTCAAAAAACATTTTCCTGCAGACTGTTCAAAATGCAACAAGTGTTAACCATGTGGTTCTCCTAAACAAACTCAATTAGATCTATGGAAAACTTCAATCATTCCAGCCATTTCGGAATAATTACAGGAAAACGTCACAAACTTATATATAGCACAATGGATCGAAGAGTTATCAATCTCTCTAAGCAAGAAAAAAATAATTAACTGCCGCCTGTGAACGCTTACACAATTTTTTTATGCAGTTGTAGTGTAGAAGGGCATACGAGTCACAAACAGGTCTCAGCGTACGGATTTCCAATGAATGACTAGAAATAGATGGACATGCATTAGCAATAAAGCTGATTATGTACAGAAACCTCGATTGAAATACAGAAGTTCCAAGCAAAACGGACGTTTTACACATATTCTGTGATTTTTCGACTCATCCAGAAATGCATCTTGCCCCTTGTTGATATTTTGATTGCTTGAAATGATTTGCAACCGTCACCATGTATTCACTGTCGCCACCGTCCGTTTGAGCACCTAACGTACGAATCTCACCGTGCGAAAATTAATTACAGGTCCCTATAGGAGTATAGAGTGAAACTATTGCCCAGGAAATGTCACATGATTTACGTCTTTTTTAAACAAGTGGTTAAATTAGGCTACAGATAGGACAATTTATTCATCGACTAAAACTATGCTGTATACTCAGTCAATAATCGGTTCTGTTTATCTCGTAGGACAATCAAATTAGCTAACCTCGAACTGTCATTTTCATGTGTCGTTTCACAAGAATGGTGTGGGCTTGTTGTTGCGAGTAAGCAGGTGACCCTATTAATTGAAATTATATTCAGCAGCTTATAATGTAAACGTACCGAATGAGAGTTCGCCGTGTCTCATTTCTGTTGGATCTGTACGGTGTTCCTCATTAAAACTACCAGTTTAGAACGAGCGCAGGCAGGTTCATGAAAGTGCTACGTACATCTGGTGTCCGATAACCTTTGGTTATTAGTTGTAAATTACCCAGGATTTTAAAATATACCAAAATATAAACATAAAAAGCCAACCACATTGTGTATCGTTTTCCATTAGAACTTCGGACGGATTCAAAACACTGTGAATTCAGAATCAAATCCTGGTGAAGTCACTGTTGGAAGAATTCGAAGAGGGCTGGGTTCGACGGCTGATTATGTACCTATTTTCTCAGTAAAACTCACTTTCTGCTTGCAGCTGACGTAGTCCTCATTGACCTAATTCAAATAGTTGCACAGCTTCCAGCGCACATGTGAAGCGACTACAATAGTCAGTTTAATGTAAGTGCACTCGGCTATCCGTTCAACCAAAAATGGTCTACGGAATCCAGAGATAATTCTAGGGGTTGCCTGCTCAAGTAAGTTTTCGGTTCGCCATAGGAGCAGCTAACGCTACCGTTGAACGTTAAGGTTGCACCACTGATGAATGTTTTTAACGTTTCCGTGAAAGTCTGTCTGAGAGATTAATCACCTGAATCATTTGGTGTATTCCAAATGAGGCAGTCAGATGGGTGGGAAGCCAAGAGCAAATGTGAAATCTTCGAGCTCCCGGCGTGACTTTTTAGATCGGCAGGTAGTAGGTTTTCCGTTATTGCTGTTCCTGTCAATGGTTCGATTCCACCTAAAGCTGGTATTTCTCACACCCCTGATCTTATGACTCTACATTATGCAGAGTGACTGTCGAAGAGTGGCATTACAACTAGTTGCATTTTCAATTGCATTATGCAGGACTATTTTCGCTATAGCATCCTTGCTCAGAATTAATCTTAGAGTCAAGCGGCCAGTCCACAATCAGTCAATCCTTGCGCATTTCTAATTTCCAACTGTTACAGGGAAGACTCGGCTGCTCCAAGGAATAAGTGCCTGCCCAGACAGAATGATGAGCTGTATACAGCTTAGCTCAGCAAAACAGTCACAAAACAATCTTAATTCATTCCAGCTGGTACACGACATTCATGTCAACATATCCAAAGCAGCATACTTTGTAAGGTCCTAAATTAAATATGTAACTCAGTGTTGTGTTCACAAAACTCTTACCAGTTCGTGGTACGCCACGCGTCAGGCACGGTGGAATTATAGTTGGGACAGCTCCAACGGAAGTCATTGGAAGCAATCAGGTAACGCAGGCATACGCTTTTACTTACAGAGTTCTGTTACGTGCTTTAGCTCATTTGTCGGAATTCTATAACGAATAACCAGAATCAAACGTTTGTCGGGTTTGGCATCCATTAAATGCGTCAAACTAAGGTCAAACGTCGATTACGGAGAGCGCATCATTGGCTTAGTAACCTTCAGTCCATAACCTCTTCTCGTTTTCATAGTAAGCATGTAACCAAATGGAACAGCACCTCGTTGACACAAGTATTGCAGAAATTAAGAGATAAACAGTCTATGGAACTACTGTTGCTTGAGACCGAAGTACATCACACAAAGGCAGGGGATTTGGCTAGTCAACTTGTATTATCATTTGGAAAAACCTGTTGGTATATATGAAAAAATAGACGCGTTTTCAGGTAGTCTGAATACCTGGTCATAACTGAAGCAGCGGGCGGCTGTTTTGAATTTTGATTCACCCACATTATGCATGCCACGTATTCTGCGACCAAGTGTCACGGTGTAAGTCCTGACATCCATTCTGTAGACCGCCGAGTCGTACTCACTGAAGCGGTGAAAGATTAACAGTTTCCTGGCCAAACAGAGAAAAGTGGTTGGTTCTATCTCTCGAGGAAAGGGAGAGTATCAGCTGGGGATTGTTGGGGCTTTCAATGAGTTTCCACATACAAACTAATCATATGTTGTTTGTTTATTTACTCCGAAATAATTCGATGTGCAAAGACCTTCTGAAAGGATCGAGAAGCCGTTAATCGCTACAATCTACTGGTTTTAACACACCTTGTTTCAATTGGCGGCTCCGCAAACTGTAGGCTGACTGTCAGCTGGCACCTGCATTACCCGGAATTGTAAATTCATTCAGACGTTGGAAACAATTTCCAGACACCACAAATCGTTTGGCTCAAAACATCAAAGATTATTCGTTTGGCTCAATCTAAGTAAGTGAATATCTAGTTATTGGCCTCACGATTTATCATACATTAGGGTATGTCAAACGCTAAGTTCCAGCTCAATCTCATTTGTCATTGCTGTATGATCAAGCAAATTTCAAAGCATTTGCACATAACAGTAACAAGTTGACAGACAAGCCAAATGGTTGCAATCTTTCGCGCCCTAATTGTGCACTCGTCTTCAAGGTAAGGAGGTTGATTGTTTGGGTGTCTTCCTTAAACCAAAAGCTGGGCGATCTCACCTGATGATAACAACTTCCGGTTGTAACTACCTATCACTGTCGTGAACGATGTGACCGGGTTAACCAAGTCACCAGCTGCTCGGATATGTGTGGTGGTGGTTGAAACCGGATTTATCAATCTCGCTAACATCATCACAGTTGATAGTCACATAGTAATATGCTTTCTAGCATGCCGATGTAAGCATGAACATGGTCTGCTTATACAGGCGTCGTTGCAACTGCAGTTGTGTTAGCAAGTTAAGTTGGAAACAGATTAGTCGGTTCAACGTGAATCGCTGCTCTGGAGGGCTAATCCCCTAAGTATTGATGAACAGTGCAGTCTGGCAGCTTAGATTGTGCACTGCGATGCGAATATCAGTTTCTGGCAGGTGTCAAACTGAATTAACGTTTTTAATTCTCCCTATTACAACGGGCCACATTGGGTGTTTTCTTTCGGATGCTGTTTATCAACCACCGTCTTCCTAATAAGTCTGTCTTCTTTCTTCAGTCCATGTGGTATGCATATCTTTCTGGGTTTGTGCAACAGGGTTCTCTCCAACACCTGTTTTACGAACAGTAGTTTTAACGCTAGATGAACAGGAAAGCTGTACGTCCAATATGGATTTGAAACAAATAAGTCGTTACAATCCTGCCTATTGATATCTGTGTTAAAAATGTCTCAAAATTACAAAAAATTCGAAAATCTACCTTAGGAAATAAGCTGGGACCTGGGTGAACGTAGATAAGATCATTATAAGGTGAAGAATTGCGATGTTCAACATTGAAATTCGAAATAACGTTTGCAAGGTCACACATGAAAAGTACATTCACGAAGTTACATTTCTGGCATTCTCAATAGCATATCCACCAATAATGGACCGATTGGGCTATCCGCAGCTGTATAATCAATATTCCTATAGCTCACACTTTCCAATTTTGTCAAAGTAAAAATGATACAGCTATGTAAATTTAACGAAACATGAAGTTGGATTTTGACTGTAGTTAAAAGTACATAAACACGGCAAAATGTCGCACATGTACATTGATAAACTGAGTCAGCAAAGGCCGAATACATCATCTATCTGCTTACTGGATAGTCTCGTTAATCTGCTTCCAACTCTAAACAGTTTCAAACGTCATAGAGAATACCAGTTTAAGTGCACGTTTAAAGATATCCACTAACTTGTGAGCTCTTCTGTGCCAGATCACAGTGTCCGGGGATAATGTTTGTCGGAATGGTCTAACTGTTTTGCATGATTTTGATAAGCCCCTCATACTCGCTGACTGCGTGATGTTGGTTCAAGTTTGTTTTAGTGGATTTTAGAAAACATACGCATTAATCATCTCACAACGGATCTTCTCCACTGTGTGAGTATGGAATCAAGGGCAACTCAGTGATTTATCTGATAAAATAGCCACCTTGGAAGGCGCGATCGATCAACCCTCTCTGTCATACTTTTACATTCGTTGAAAAAAACGTACGCAGTATAAATGAAATGACGATCATTGAACATAAATTTGCATAATCTTCGTTCTGAGGGATTACTTAGTACATATGTCGGTCCCAATTTCGGTGATCATTTCAAGGCGGTATTTTGAGAAAACGGGGATAAAGCCATCCGACGAATTTATTACGAAAAATGAAGTAGTTTGAATTAATACGTAGTCAGCGAGTGGAAAGACAGTCCAGCTGAAACAAAAAGACGTTTGAGCTGACAAAATTCGAGAAATGTCGTGCTAATATTTGAGCGACTATCAACGCTGAACAGTATAACAGATATCGATTAGTTTCACAAGGTGAAGTGAATCGTTACTTAACTACCTATTTAATCCACGGATAAAACGGAGGTAGGCTAACTTTTGATAATTTCTGAACAATATATTACGACCAACGAACATCATTGGAGCATACTAGTGAGAAATGTCTGTAACATTTAGCGAATGATATATGTGTGGCTCTACGTAGTTTCAGTTGGATAAGTAATGATGTTGACCAGCTGTTAACCATTATAAGGTTAAAACAATGCCCAAACGTTTAAAAAGTTGGAAATCGGGTGATCAATCTAAGACCACTCCGCCGTTTTTTGCTTTTCATTTTTATGGGAATTTGTCATCAAAAATAAGCGCCTAACATCATCTTCGATATATTCGTTTACAACTCTTCAACAATTACTGGAGGTCATTCACTTACACCACGGAAGTGATCCTGAAAAAGTCTGCAGTTGCTTAGATTAGAGGAATATTCGAAACCATACTCCATTTTGAGAGGTAGTCTTTAACTGAGCCACTAATAATAGGTCCTGTCGGTGAGGGATTCTGTAGATAGAAAAAGTAGCTGTAAACCACAGGTACTGAAAACGTGTCAGATGAAGATCAGCAAGTTTATTCGGAAAATAGTGAAATGACGTAAAAACAAGACTGGTTGCAAAAGATTGAATTTAGATGTGAAATGGAGTAATTGGCAGTTCACAGCTATCGATATGGATATGACTGTGACAGAAATCCTTGTCAAGCCAGTAAGAGATTTGGTTGATTAAACGTGGATCAAAAACGACACCGTTCACTCTAAATGTTAGTTACTGCTCCCAAATCGAGAAAGGGTACTTCAGATCTAAGTGGCCTAGCTAATCTGTCAATTACATCTCCATTGTTTGATTGGAAGAGCTGTCTACAGGAAATCCGCTTGGTCCAGTCAACACATAGACCACTGCTAAATACACTGTTCATGTCAGCGAGACAAATCATTCATTAAGACAGCCTTACAGAAGAACTGGACTAGGTCACTCCTGTCTTACGACCAAATTGTTCATAGAAAGGCACGGTAGATAAAAGGCACCGTTCGAAGAAATGCTCATTATCGACTAAAAGGATCTACATAGGGCAGCCGATCAAGGATCACTGCGTCATATGGCACATGTAACAGCGGTTTAGAAATTTACCTAAAGGAACACTTGATGCAGCTGGGCTCCGTGTAATCACATCGACTCAGAAGCTACCAGCGCATGCAGCCCGAGAAGACCAACCTGTCGGTGCCATATATCATTGTGTTTACCAATTTATATGTAAATTCGGAGAGAACCATACAGATAGAGCCGAGAGACGTTTAATCCGCAGAGTGATAAATAATAACTTTCTGAATCACAGTAAAATTCCATATTACCAGAGAACGGCAATGTTGCTGAGAAACGTAAACAATCAGTTCCATCAGTCTCCAGGCACGTTCTGACCAGTGGCCACACTAGTGATCCAACTTGTAAAAATCGCAATCTTGGTAAGCCATTCCAATCCGAGCACTGAAAACCAATCGTCCCAAGTCAGTTCTGTTCGTGAACCTGATCCTCGCCCCAAATTTGTGACAATCTTCAATCCGCTGGTTGATTAATTACCTCCTGATCTGTTTGATACAAAAACCGATTTTTTTTATTGGGAATTTGTACTGATGTGTCAGTACGAATGCTTTCATTCGTCTTTTTTTCTCACTGTTATGTTCAAACATATGACGGAAGCTAACTGTTTCGGACTTCATTTATGTCAACTGGGAAGTAATCTTTAGCCACTCTCTGCATCGCTGACATATGTCGGATCTCATGTTTACGTTAGACGTCCGTATCATTGAAATGTGGTTCACTGCTCGAGTTGAAAAATCTGGGCACACCATATTTCTCAAATTCAACTAGTTTTTACGGACAACTGTGCTGTGGGTAGTGGAGCTTAGTCGTTCCAGTCCACATTACCGCGAAATGGTTTAATGTTTGTTGTTAAATTTGAAGGTTTCCAAGGCCGTTACTTGTCGCCGTTTTTTTACAAATAAGCATTTATCATTCTGAATAAGGAGCAATTGAATACTGCTGGATGTGAAGTAGAATCCGAATTTCTGTAGCGTGTAGCAAGCAGATAATCGCAGTCAGATCGTGGCATGCTGAACATACATCCACAGGGGTTATTAGGCGATAACAATTTAACCTTCACCACGAACTTACAGTGATGTCACATGTGAAGTTACCAACTATGCGCTCGGACAATCTGTGACTATAAGATGACGAAGAGAGGCAGTTCCTTCAGTTGCAGACTAAACTTATGATAAGTGCCTAGATCGTTGTGATGTGCGTGTGCACGTTAATTGAGCAGTTGCTTAGATTTTGAGTGTAAATTCTATCAGGATTGAATCCAAGTGCTCACCTCTGAAATGAGTTCCAGAAAGCTGCCAGAGCTCAAAAGCTATGATTATAATATGCTCGAAGTATTAGGAATGCATAGGAAAATCACTCATGCACACTACGTCATATCTGTAATGAACGTGATTCAACATAGGGTGCACCCAAACCAACTGGCAAAACCAAATTGTCAACTCAAACAGCACCTAAAGTAGACCCCTTCATATTCGTGACAATTTTTCAAAGTAAAAGCCCCAAAAACCTGACGGTAAGGTTTACAAGACTTCGTTGAAAGCCCTCTATCAACGAACAGCAAAAGATAGGCGACTAAAAATGATAAGTATCTGCTTTTCACTCTTAAACAATAAATCTTTCATAGGTTAACGAAATGTGTTGTCCCCAAAATGTCGCCGATGACTGTTCTTTCCAAACCTTAAAGTGCATTTTGCTTGTATATTGAATGCGTAGAGACAAACTCAAAACTTGCTTCTTTAAAAATGTCCACGTGAAAGGATTGAAGAATTCAGTACTGATCAAGCAGCTCTTTCAGTAGGGGGATATTCATCAACGAATTCGTTCACTTACTCCTCAACTTATATCTCAACGGACGCCGGACCGATTCCTGGTTTAAAAATCTGGTTTGCAAACTAAATGATTATCGTTTCACTGGGATGCAGTACACTCAGAAACACAGTGCTTGCAGACTTCCACCAGATCCTTTAACAGTACACTCAGTGGACCGAACACAATTGTTGGTGAGCGGCTTCATAGGTGGACATAGATGAGACCTATATCGAACAAAAGATAACACAGAAGAGAACCGAAGACATGACTCGGATTTGTACAGACAGTATACATTTGGATCACGGTATATCAGAAACTTTAGAAATCCAGCATGCTAATGGGCACAATTTCTAAACCTTCAGTTTACAGCAATCTACAAAATGATGAAACGGTCAAGTTTCATGTTGAGGCTGAGAGAAACGTTCCCATAACGTATTACACACAAAAGGTAGTGCATTGTGCACGGATCCCATTTTTCAGTTTGCTATGACAATTAACAATACATCTTCTGAAGGTAAGTAATTGAGATAGAGGGTCGGTGTTCGAGTACTATTCGATCTAAAGGAAGAAAACTTGCAGAATAATCACAGCCCATTTGCTTGTGGTTTACTGCAGTGCACCAAAATGATTGCCTGCTGTCTTGGTCACTTTTAGCTAACAATAAATATTGTACAACTCCAGACACTTTCGACTAGTAGATCAACACTAGAGCAGCCGGTTTCTCTAGATGCCACATCACGTTGATATGAGCACCAACAGGAAGGACATTACGATTCAGAAAATGGTGTTAAGATGGTTGTGGTTTATAAATCGTGCAGAAAACCAGTCAAGTGTGCTCGTCAGCTTTGTGTTTTCCGGCGTCATCCAATTCGCTAGTTCTACAGGCTGCGATTCCAAACCGAACTTCTCAAGATCCCGTGAACACAGGCAGTTAAATAGCTGATATGATTTAATCGTTGATTTGTTGAAGCTCGTGGATCAAAGGTACTAATGAGTGAACCTTCTTAGTATGGGGGCTTTATCGAGAGAGATAAAGGGTCCATCGACAAGCATGTCTGCTTACGAGAATCTCTTCTGCAGTGAGTGATTTCTCCATATTCTTGGTTTATAATCTATGAAAATGTAAGACACCGCAATCTGATAGACAAGCGGGAGAATGACAAGCATTAGCGAATTTCATGTAAGCTAATTTCCCTACAGCACTCTTGTCAATGTTGGGTCAAAAGCGCCCTAGCAAAATAAGGTTTATTAGAAAACTACATAATGCAATGAAGGAAGGGTTTTGGTTCGCTGAAGTCGACTGAAATAATGGTGGAAAATGTATTTTAGAACCGTAAAAGTTGAATAATGAACTTGGAATAGCAAAGGTACCAGGTGGGTGGTGCAAGCATTACGCAGGTCTGGTCTTTTCCCAATTGATGTTAAAAAACACTTTCTGAGGAATAGGGAGAACAACTTTGAACCATGTGAGCTCGGGCAATCATTTAAAAAGCAGTAACGAGTAAAGGAGATGCACTGCATAACTGAGGCGTCCATAAAAAACAATGCAGTGCCGACATTGTTTCCAAATACTGTAAAAGTCATAGAACCCAAATAAATGCGATCAAATGCAAATCAATACTAATGAGTATTAATTTATTTACGATCTGTTACTAACTATGAATAAGTTACAGAATATGGCTGATTCAAAATTTCTAATGATTTTATGCACTTAAAAACTGTATACTACTGCCTTGAACGGTTGCTTTGTGCGCAAATCTTAATACAACCTTTCAATCAAGGCGATGTCATCGCGTGACATTTGTGGACTTCCGGAAAATTCATCTGAATGCAATGCTTACTATGTGATCATAATCAACACAATGTCAAAATATAGTACGTGTTCTGATGTAACAAGCGTAGTGGTGCTTTTCAAGCCTATCATCAGTGAGAGTGCCCTGAAAACTAATACAAGAATGTTACACTGAGACGTCACTCAGGTGCTGGTTACAAATACTAAAGAGAGCTCCGTGTAATTGCATATTTATTCACATAATCAGCATTGTCCATCAGGAGAGTATCCTAACCACGGCTGCATACGTTCCTTCTTGTTCCCATGGATCTTCCCAAGAAATTCAAATGACGATAAGAACCGTCCACTAGGTCCGATTACCACTCGAAATCAAATTTGGTGATTTTCTTTCCGCAAAACAACATAATGATTACAACACATCATCCTTCAAATCTTCTCGACTGGTTTAGTGCACGACGATTGACCTGATCACTCCGAAGCCAATTTATATTGGTTCGCACCAGTACGATTCTTATCTTGTCAGTTTTACACAAGTAATTCCTGTCACTCTCACCGTTTACATGGACTAGAGTTGAACTGAACACAGTGTTTGAATCTTACTGAGTTAGCCAACTTTTAAAAATAGTTTCGAATTCTCCCTTATTCTATCCATACATTAGGGCTTGTAAATCCTGTCTGACTAGTTGCCGGTATCGAGAGGGCAACCAGTGATGCGATAGATGCGAGTGATCATACAGAAACCCTGCTACATTACCGGAAGCCTCATACTATACGCAACAACCGCTTGTAGTTAATATCAGTAAATGAGTTTTTCACAAATAAAATGTAAAATGTATAAAGAGCAGCGTGACATTCAAATGAAATAGTTTGTGCTGTAGACCATGAATAATTTTTCCGGATTAATAATGTACCCATCACTGCCGTCATGTGTACCATATTTATCGTCGACGTAATGATCAGGCTGCCACCTCCCTAGAAAATGAACATATTTGTGTATCTGTGTGTATAGGTATTCAGAAAACATCCATCACGTGCATTCACTAGTAAGAGATTTGTGGTTGGAACAATTCATTGACCCCGTTCCTGGAATACGTAATTTGTCCCCGCAGCAGGACAGGCCAAGTTAAGCAATCATTTGGTAGTTACATCATGGAATCATATGTCACATTTGAGCACACCTGTGTTTGTGTAAGTGAAGTGAATAATGGACGACCGTGTTTTGTTCTTGCCCTGACCACTTTTCCTTCCTACCGCACAACGATTTGTTAACTTGCTTACGACATAAAGCACTCTAGTGTCACTCTCAACCGTATTACAGTTTGTTCGGTCCACGTGCAATGTACCGAACCGGTTTAGCAGACCAGGTGTAGTCGATCTATCACGCGGGCTTCCAATGTGATCGAATTTATTGGAAATGCGTGGCCGATTGGAACGAAGATCTGTTAGATGTTAAGGGAAACTGTCAGAAAGTGTATCGTCAAGCTGTTCTCATTTGAGGACGATTGGAACAGAAATTTTTAATAAAATTAAAAAGACTCGACTGAGAGAAATTTGTAACTCGGCTGTGAAGTAACTGGTGTTAGGAACGAAATGCAAAGATGCAGCAAGTGCTCAACTAGCTGAATTACAAACCACACCGAAAGCTCAGAAATCGACAAATTTGTTTTAGTTACACCTTTAATCCACTGTGTCATTCAATGTTTATCAAGTTATACGAGAGGTTATCTGCCGGAGCAGCAATTTTCAGGCATGTTTGATACAAATGGAATCTGACAGTTGACGGCTAACTCTTACGAAACAGACGGTGCTCAACAGCTTGAGAGATATGCTTTCCGTGAGATTGATTTGTTTTCTCCTGCTGAATTTTACCCTGTATTGATACACACATTTCAGATGGGATAATAAAAAATATTGTTCCCATATTCGCTTCTCACTGAAAGTGTGCAATGAATATACAAGCTAATCGAGTGGTCTTGTGAGCTGAATGTTGTGGTATCTGTCTCATCAAATTGTACGGGGCATTTCTAGTACATCACAGAAGTAACTGAGCACGACAGATGACCTCAATTTCTGAACCAAATTATCGCATATCTACGCGCTAATCTGTTTGGCTGTTCTCACTTCTTCGTATAAACATTAGTCAGAACAACCGACGGAAATATTTCTTGATAGAGCAAAGAATTCACCGCATGCTCAAAAAATTCATTTGTTGACTCGGCGACTACAAGGAAAACATACTGCCGTTCTGTATTGTGGTAATAATTATTGTCCCCATATCTCGTTTTCCAGAAGGAAGTGTGAATATGACGATGAGAGCTAAATTTGATTAAATATCCTTCATGAAAATATGGTGTACACTACTGTATGAATAGTAGGCGAGAAAAAGTTAGTATTCCACCTCAGGTTACCATAGTCCATCCTCGCTACTATCCTGGACCAACATTATTTGATCAGCGACTCCGTGACCCGATTACCCTACGTCTTAATATAGTGCCGTATACGTCATAACTATGATAAGAAGTATTAGATATATGGGCTTCTTTGAATGGCTAGACCACCAATAGTGCCGCTGGAAAATGACACTGCCAAATGGGTTGTGACACGCGTCTAGGTCCCAAAGTATTTGACGTCAACTTGGCCGCTAATTTCGATAAAGCGCTGTGGCTCGAGTACACCATAGTAAGATGAAATTGCTACATAACTTTGTCGCAACTGTTTTTAATGTTTGTAAGCATACATTTTGCTGTAAAAGCTGCACATTTCACTTCAACACGCAGCTTTCTAATCACATGCTCGTCTACCGCATCAACCATTACATTAACCACGAATCGTACGCGTTGACCTGTTTAGATTAGCTTCGTAAACAGCATAGTTCATAGGCATCTTCACTTCAGAACCTGGAATGGGGCAACTGCATAACTGTGGTGATTGCGTCTTGTAATTGTACACTGCCCAGTTGTGTTTCTTCAATGCCACTGGTTCGAATCCATTTGAGGTTCAGAATATTCGTAAATGAGCCACACCTGAGAAGCCCCTTGTTACCGTTTCTCCAATACATATGTAATTACTCTATGTACACTTCTAACTATATTAAAGCTCTGTTGACACACTTGCTGTTATTCCTGCTGTTTACAAAATAGCACTAGGCTTCAGCTAATTACATTTTTGATTACTGTTTGGGGTTTTAAACTAAATCTGATGCCGCTGTTAGCGAATTTTTATATTCAGTTTCCCCCAGTGCGTGGAAAGGTGAAATAATCACTCCAGTTGATGGGTTTGTGTGGACTATTTGAAACGTCTCAGTCCGTTTTCGACAACAGCGGTGCTAAGCCTTCGTAAGCGCCTATTGTATGAAAAGATTGAACTCTACCGTTGCCTGGATTTTCACTCGTAGTTTTGCCACAGCCTATAACAAACATGCTTTTCCCATTTGCAGTTTCAAGCTGTCACTGATGAAAAAGATTTTGTTCACTAATAGGTCCTTTTTGTTACTGACTTCGGTCAGCTAAGTGGTCGTCCTGTGCACGTTAATATGCTGGAGCTTTCTCGGTATAAAGACAAGAACTCATGAGCAATTTCTCTGTGTTCAAATGCTTTTGATGTTAGGTTGTTTAACCTCGATGCACCAGGTACAGTGATTGTTATTATAGGTTGCATATGTCTGTTCAGTATTACTAAACCTGTCTGTACTGCCTCGTCTGAGTCACCTATAAAGGAAATACTGGATTTTGTCTTATCCTGAAAATAGGCCGTTCCTATTTTGTTGTCATCAAAAGATGACGGCATAACATCCGGAGTGCGTGGTGACCATCACATTACTTCAGATGAAGCAGAAATTTACGCGACAAAGAAACTGATTTGCTGGTCCGAAATATCCTCGAAAGTTGATGTGAAATACTCACACTGGCAAGTTACTGTTGACAGTGAGTGCAGTTTTGTAACCGTGTTAAACACTGCAGGTGGATGACTTAAGTCTAATGTTTTCTCTTATGGACTGTATGCTTCCGTAACAATTTTTAAAGACGTGGTAAGCGCATTCATTGACAATCTGGAACACGTCGCAGTTCATCAGGAAGCATCAACTATATCTAGTTCTACCAAAGGTACTCAAGACGATGAATTACTTGCAATACTTGGGAGTGTTCACATTTGCGTGACTGATGTTTTTGTACTACGTACTCCTCCTGCCCTAAATAATTGATTGTCCACAATGGTTCACAATCCGATTTAGAAAGATATTCATTTCTGTCGACTGTCTTCACTTTAAAGGTTGCTATAGATTTACTCTGATCTATCAGTACGATGTGATAATGCACTCGTTTCAATACCTTTTTGCTCAAACAACAAAACACATTTTCCAATTAATTCCTCATAAATATTTGTGCCCACTGATGCTCCTGAGCATACATTGTGCCGCACTTTAAACATGTACACCTCAAGCGCTACTCCATGACCACCTGGTAATTCTGGGTGGGAAGAAACGTTGATCACATTGTGTGTGGTTTATTAATACTAAGCATACACGGTGTGATATAAACATTCTGTTCCGCGGTTTATTTCAGATTCTAGTTCAGTTACTGTCAAAGTAACACGAACCGAGCCAGTGTACACAAGTTCTAACGGTCAGAAAAGAAATGAGATCAATGCATCAAAATGTTCGTTTATTTACATTGCATATATCAGTTGTATGTATTATTATGTAATATACGAGTCTGAGTAGATTGCATTTTCTTCGGCACGCTCACCATGTTATTCCTTCTGCAACTCTGGGCTGCAGATCAGTACATTCGCGACCACTCTTACATAGTTCAAACCACCGTAGTTACCCGATAAATAGTTTGCGTAAGAGTCCCATGGTCACAATGCGAGTAACAACCTATCCGTAATTTTGGGTGGTGCGTTCCATAGAAACGCACATGAATCGCTATCTGGAAAGGACGAATGAGCGCTTATTAATTCACATCATTAACGGAGATTCATGGCCAGGTAAAGTGGTTATATATCTGGAATTCATTTTGAGTACTCACGAGATTCAATAACCTTACGTTTATGACTTTTTTGTCGAAGTTAAAAAGCTGCCCTTACATGTCAATCATTCAAGTACTCAGTAGTGTATAACGCCCCCAACCGATTAAGCAGTACGTGTGCTCCTTCAACGGATGTACAATTCACGGCCATCCTTCCACCCGGTTCACTTATGAAAAGGCTTCACGGACCTTTGAGAGATTCAAAAAGCCTCTTTCGTATTTTTTTGCACAGACCGAGAACGAAGGTTCAGTTAATTGCTTTCTCATCGGTGTGTGAGAAACATGCTGTCAGATAGAACCTGCCGTTTTTAATTAGAATGATTCGGAATGTATTTTTGTCCTCACGTTGCAAGAGTACACCCATTTTTCGGAGCTCCTAGTAACGCACTTCATTTTCATTCTTGATTAGTTCAATGCCTCTGTAAAATCAGACATTCCTTACTGAGTGGAACACAAAATTGGTCCAGTACATTTGATTCAGATAGTAACTTCTCCCTGAACTCTTCAGTAGCGTACTGATTAACATCTCTGCTTATTGTCTGACTGGGTTTGACCAAGACAGCCCTCAGTATTTGTTGAAGGTTTCTGCGAAACAGCTGGTAATGCGTCTCTCGGGTTGCCAAAATGGTATGAGGTTTAAAGCTTTTCCGAATAGAATATTACCTTTTCAGGAAGGAGGAAATAATTTTCAATCTACCATCTTCTGGGTAATTGCGATTTGATCACCATAATATCCCTTGACGTTTCTATCTTACTGTTTATCTCTGTCCCCTCCTTCTTCTTGTCCCCATATTTCTTCGGAGACCAACTTTCTACCATCTAGCAAACCTTTCATTGTCTCACTAGTATTAGGTTGACTTTAGTGCACATAAGTGCTCTTCACAAGCCACCTCAGCAGGTGGATGGTTTTTGAACCTAATTCGTTTTAACATCGATCTGTACCAAAATTTCCTCGCAAATTCTGACCAGTGTTTGTTAATCCTGATCGTATTTTATACATGCCAGAAGAATAGGCAAGGATCTTTAGTGCTCTTCAGTCGATCCATTAGTGATGTCTTCTTGATCGTGCCACTGTGTTATGCTTCTGTTATCGATCGATTGGGTGATCTTTACTGATCGCTGTTCGACCTCCGAGTTACCGGTTTTCAAAAGTGTTATGTGCATGTCGCTGCTAAGAATAGATGGATCCTGTACACGATTGAGAAAAGAACGTGTCGATAGGTACTGCTTTCTTCGTCGACTGCTAGCACCGTTTCCGTCCAAATTCACTGAGTCTTAGTCTACCACCTCTTCTGCAAGTAGTTTTGATGTATCCTTATCTGATCTTTACATGCCATTATTGCAGTTAAAAAAAGCTATTACGCAGTCACAAAAATCCTTTACGTGGCAGGCTTTTTAACTGGCTTATGCGAGCATTGAATACGATGCGGCTAATTGAAGGTCTGTACAGAGATTCCCCTGCGGACGCATAACATACCATCATAAACTATACTGGTCTTTCCAGCAGGAAAAGTTTGAGAGAAATCGGATTGTTAATGGATCTCTTAAACTGTAGTCATCCGTAGTGTCACCAAAAGCACCTAACCCCCTGCCTCCAGACAGCATTTCATTCATGGTTACCATCATCATTAAGTTTAATTTAAGAAAACATAAAGGTGATGACTCTGTACATCCATCCACGTTCCAGGGGTATATTCTGTCGTCTGAGTTTACTTCCGTTTGGCCCCTTTCAGTCAAAATACGTATTTTTGTACAACTGCACTTAAACCACTAGAGGTGTTGTAAACTAACCTTCGGAAATACCGACAATCAAAAAAATGGATTACGTCCGAAGTTGCATGTGAAGGGGTAGAAACAGACGATGCAAAGTTGTGGATACAATTCTTTTTGTTTCCAACAACACGCCTGCGTGAAGATGGTTACGCAGTAAGCAATGAGTAACATCCGCACCAAAACTACTCTCAGCAGACTGGGAATTCCGAACTTATTTACTGCCATTCCCATTTCGTAGACATCACTGAGGGAGTGGCTGTTCTCCAGGTGGTGCGCAATTCTAAAGAACATGATCAAAATAGACTCACTTGGCCTCGTTACGACGCACATTAACGCCACCGTATGTGTTCAAGATGTGGCGGTACAAACAGAGAAAACACCCTTCCGATTTGGGTGGCTAGATATTTTCGTATGCTGACCGGTAGTGGTCTTCCGGCAGTGATCAGATCTTCACTCCCTAGGACATATTTGTGCGCGGAAATTGATGATGACCGTTGACGCTGTTCTAACGATTTCATAACGAATAAAAGATTTTTCATTGCCGATGCATGGGACAAGACCGTGTTGGCACTCCGCTGCCCTGGATAGCCTTTGATTTTGACAGGGCAGTTTCTCTATTCTCTATCCTCAACACGCCATGCGAACCAATTTCATCCAGTGATTGGAGTCATCCACATTTGTTACTACTGTGGGAGGTATTAGCTGTCTGTTGTTGTACTCCATGCAGTTTCCAACACTAGAGGGCCGGCTGGCCTGGAATTCCTTTGATTCACATTTTTGCAAATTACTCAGGTTCCACCGCATACACTGCCTTCGAGTACAGTTATGTGTGGTTCATTCTCGGAGTAAACAACAAATAGTATTAGTAGTGGTCGGTGGCGCACCAAATCGCATCGTTGTTGTGCTGGCTGGGCAGTATTTGTGCAAACCGTGCTTGGCTAAGCCTTCAGGACCTCCAGATAGAACCAAAAACTTTGCCTGGTCTCGAGGTATTTGTTGCAACCATCAATGTAAATGTAAATTCTGCCGTCGCTTCCTGATCGGCATCCATCAGCACACAGGAAAGACGAGATGAGTGCATCTGTTCGGCATGTGATGAGATGTGTATATCCCACAATAGATCGTCCAAGCATATTCAAATGCACAGGTGATAGGGGGTTGAATGGAGGGTGGTCGCTCAGTTTCTTTAACTATCGGGCTATGCGACTGTGCGACATAACGACCCTACCGTCACTTGTCTACGCCATCACAGGAGAAATGAACACCTCGGTAAACCCAGACACATGGAAAGTAGAGGATCTGACTGGTCCCTGCCGCAGTCGGACCCTCTTCACAGAGTTGTTATAGAACCAACTCCGTTATGTAATACTCAACGTATACTCTGTCACCCGCTTCTGTCGCAAATTTTGTTGTCCTTTCATTAATGTCCGTACACGTTCATACGCGCTGAGTTGGCACGAAAGTACTAAAAATGCAACATGTTGAATGTTGGATCGAAAGAAGCAGAACACTGTCAGTGGTCTGCCCGTTTGTTCCAGACAAAGTCCACCAAACTCGAGTCTAGCAACGAGGTGTCTATACCCATCAAGCAACTGTTATCATTTGCCCATGCCGTCATGCACGCGTTTTCACCACAGTGTGACAAAACCACTAACAAAGGCGCATGCATCTCAAGTCACTTTCCACACTTGGCGAACGGCCAGTCGTTGACGTGTTTTTGTTGCAACAGACACGAGAAGCCATCTGCTGGGCTATTCAGACAATGTACTTCAACGAAAGAAAAGAACATCTTTCGAATTTTTTCCAGGAAACTGAGAGCTGCTTAAAAGACAAACCGTGACCTGTTGACTAACTCCACTGATACATAATACGAGGTACTTTCGGCCCAGCCACATACTGGTGAGCGACCAACTCGTCCGATTTTTTCCGTTCTCTTCCCTAGTCGACCAGATCTTTGAAGAAGAAATATCTATCACCCCGAATCAAACGAAACTCATCGCTGCAGGTTAGGGTGAGCTGGTGCCCAAACTTTAGGAATGGATGAAAGCTGACGCCATGCCTGGATACTTCAACCAGTTCCCGACCGACTGAGGGTTGAATAATCCACCAATGTCTCTCTTGTAGTACACATGTACTCAAAGTGAATATCCCACCTTCCCTCAACCGTGGTATTAACTGCCTACTTTTTAACCTTGAGACGTTGTTTCCGCAGACTGTAGGATGACTGTTGGAAAACGCGCTTGCACCTTTCCGCATTCCAATTCGCATCCCTGCGTCATGGTGTTTCACGTGTTGCTTCGGAACTCCTGCCCAGCACCTTCCAGGCTGATCACCAGGTAGGCCTTGGATTTTTGTGCCTCCGCCGCTAAGGCACTATATTGCTGATCTACCGTAATCGAAGTCTCTGTCTTCAAATTCCAGTGCGGCATTCGCCAGGACAATGCACTGTCACCTCTGCTATCCATCAGGGCAGTAGCTGAGATGTCAAGTTAAGCGCAACTGGAACCTTGCTACTAGTTCCACGACACTGTGTTTAACGGTTTACTTTTACGTTGAGGAGTTGAAATTCCTAATTGATAATCCGACGCGTCTCTCGGAGAATTTTGCTGTCACAACCAGTGTTTTGGAGCTATCCACATGGATGTTCAACTCTCGGAAGCCAAAACGTATAGTCTTTCGTGGTGGCACTAAGCACAACACGGCAGCTACTGCACAGAAGTCCACTCAGTTCAGTCAGGACTCTATCTACTTACTGGAAACCTCCCATACTGTGACCCGTTCAAGTAATGTGTTCACCTGGAGAGGTAAAGTCCTCACCGGTCACCGATCGTACGATACTGCATCCCTGAAGCCACGTCAGTAGAGATTTGGTGAGAGAGCCCCTCATTCTCAGAAAGCATCACTCACTAGTTCTGAGCCGAGTCCATAGTAATGCACTCAAGGCTAAGATTTCGCACGCGATATTTTCGTTGTTTTTGTTCTTAGGTTAATAGCGAATTCGTCGACGAGACTTCCTCAGAAGTACGTGATCAGAACCGACATCAGGGCAGTTACGAGCACATGACCTACTGCAACACTTGTTACTCAGCTTTTGCACAGTTTGAAAGTGCCACATTTTTGAACAGTTGTACAGTATTCTTGCTAACATATATCAGTGTCCTGCTTGCATGTTGACTACCTAAAACCACCCTGTTTATATTTTGGCTATATTATCATTCACATTACTAACAATACCTAACGTTTTATCAATATTGTTCATATCTAAGTCAACTTCGCTCACGGGGGTCGACAACTACTCAGGTTTGCTAACAAGTCAACACATCACAATCAACCTGTAACATTTTTGGAACACCACGTTGAAATTAGGCCAGAGGTTTGAATCAATAACTAACATATTGTTGAGTTCCATCAGCTTCCCTCGATATCATTGCCTTAGTTTCTACTAATACCAGCGATATCTACTGTTCTCAGTACATTGGCGACATACCAGCCAGTAAAACTGGTAAACCAGTCTACCTAACAGCTTTGTTCAACAGATTACGTGTACGAAATTGCCAAACCACTTAGAAGGAAATATGTTAACCGAGTTGGTAAAAATATGGTTCCACCGCAATCATGAAATAAAACATTCTTCCCAGTACAAATGCCAGTCACTCGTAACAAAACTGGAGAAGCTTTTGATCACCTATGTCGCAAAAGCACATAAAGGATATTTATGAGAGGGCCGATTAAACGCTTGTTGCTGAGGGCTCATTGCCTGCAACAATTGGATTCCGAACTCATTGACAAAGCCGATCCAGTGTACGCGCTTGAGCAAGAAGTAATTACTACTAGATCCCCACGGACGATCGCCACGACCTCTTGCAAAAGGAACTCCATGAAAGTGCTTCTATTTTGCGCAGTCGCAAACAGGTGTACTGGAACGTATTCATCAATTGGTGTGGAACTTATAACTGGAAATGACAAAGGACAGGCTTTATTTAAATTACACTCTAGTGATTGCCCAAAGCTCCCAATATGTGTTGGGATATATACAGCTGAATAACGCTCTTTAGGCCGTCGACTGTTGTATCCCCGTGCTCTGTCCAAACACTTGTTTGTCAGTCTGAAAGCAATCAACCAGTCGAAATGGGTAACCGAGCAGGCTATAAGCTAATCTGAGAAAGTTAGTCTAGTATTTTATCTCATCTCAATGGCAGAAAGCCACTTCTACTCAATCATTTATATACCCATGTTACTGTGAGCAAATACGTTTGTTGGAAGCCCCATATAAACAGCATCTTGAGAAAGTGAACAGGTATGCCTTAAAGTAAGAAGTTCCCTAACCCCCCCGCCATTGACCTTTTAACCTGGTAATTTTTTCTCTACTGAACGCGCAGCTGTATATAAGGGAACGATGTGGCCCAAAGCTAGCAGAGAAGGATGGCTAGATAGACTACCTCAGGTACTTGCTCAAAAAATTGTCTGACATTTTGATCGAACCTTATACAAACATTTTCCAACAGTGTACCATATAAAGGACTGTTGGCGACCTACCAAGATCATATCTGTGTCAAAGAGAATGACATTCAAACTTCGACCAACTGTACATCTGTAGGTGGCGAGAAACGTTCTTCAGAACTTTCCCCTCGAACGTCTAATGATGCGAGTTGACAATACCGAGCTGAATCAGCTTGTGTACTATCAGTTCCGACTGATTGTTAACGGATTGTCCAATCTTGTCGGATTGTTATTTTTGACGCTGGATGGGAAATGCGAAGTAGTATGTTTCCGTTTTCTTGGAAGCGGAAATGCTTTTAGATGCGTCAACGGAATGATTCTGTTGTAATCCCAAGCAGTACGGCATCCGACGATCTTGCGAAATTTTGTTTAATCACTAATTTCTGAATCGTCCCCAGTCTGCATGTTTAATTGGTCCAGAAACTTTCTCATCAGTGGCGAATTCCGGTGCATCCCAACGCAGATTTTTCCAAGTGAACCTTTTATTTTCATTCGAGTCTAATACCTAATTTCCGTGGATACACTCTTGCTAAAGTGTGCAGATGATGGCGTCTTTGATGTCGAATATTCCGAACCACTTTCCCTCCTTGCACTACAGGGTGAACTCACTGAATTGGTTAACTGGTGTATTGCCTCCTGCTTTCAGCAGAATACTTACAAAAATACTGTTTTATTCTTCATCCCTAAAGTGAAAACCCCATCTATTCAGAATTTGGGCTACAGCCTGAAGAGATCTTTGTTGACAATGTTTTTACAAAGTGAGAAGATTCACAATTTGTGTGTCACATTTAAATTCGTTTTTTAACCTCGTGTATTCTCATTCTCTGTTTTTGTGAACGCATACACGCTCTCTCTCTCTGTGTGTGTTTTTATTGTGCTTCGGTCCTTTTTTATTTTCTAACCATAACGTTTTAATTTCTTTCCTAATCAACAAGACACATCTAACCGCAACAGTATTCATTGATATATGGTTTGTCGTGCTAAGCATACAAGTAGATTGCCTTCAAAATAGTATCCGATCCTGCTCATCTCTTTCATTTTGACCGTTCTAAACCCACATCCACGTACTCAATTCGGCTCCATGTCTACTCCTTATCTGCCCGTAATTGATCATACGATTCAGCTGCTATCTTACACTCGGCACACTTTCTTACTACTCCCAACAATTTTGTGAACGAATCAGTCGTAAAGCTGTGGTAGTAATTTTAGCCATTATTCTGTGTTGAAGGTGTTGTGGCGCACGCGATAAATATTCAGTTCCCAAAGTGCGTGAGATGGTTTTTTGGTTTGACTTACCTCGACATTTGTGGCCTTGCGTATAGTTATCAGCAAAAACATGGATCCTATGGAGAGTTGTGCAAAGTTGTACTCACCCACAATATTTATATATGTATATGTATATATACTGATGAGTATATATATATACGACTAATTAATTCACATTATCCATCATAGTGTGATAGAACTGATATGGCAATTGAGGAGAAGCTAGGAGGATTGCGTCAGATTCACCATATTTGTTTAGACGCTGACCATACAACTGACCATGATTTCGTGTATTCGCATCACCAGTCTTAGCTTGACCTACATGGAAGAAAAAACTGACGTTCTGCTTCTTCAACTTTGTCCGTGTTATGGTCATACAAACCGTTTAGGTTGAGAAGCTGTTCACTGTCACACGAGATATATGAAAATAAACGACCACGAACACAAATAGTATTTTCCTCCGCTGGCATGTGTCAACTCACTTCGCACTGTTGTACCGCCAGTTTGCTTGGTGACATTTTTTACACTGGGCTTAAGTACTCATTTATGACATTCGCTCCCAGCTTCAAATCTTCTTGGCGGTGTGGTTTGTTTCTTAGTTTTTGGATCTTCGACTCTTGCTACACTATCTGCCGGCAAGATTGCACGCTAAACAACACAGGTAGACTGTGTTGACTGACGAAACATCCATTGGTTCAGAGTGACTAGTGCAATCTGAATTTTCTGTTGTTGTCGTCGTCGTCATGATTACTCGCTAACCAATGAACAACATTCACTTGGACTTTAGTGAACATTGGTCAATCGGCCAGCGATCGATATTCATAACGAACTGCACAATGGTGTTAGTGGGTCACAAGGATTTCTGTCATCAAGGATAAGAAACTTCGGCTGTTTGGTTCCCTTTAAAAGCGGCGTTACACCGCAGTAATTGAATATGGCCAAGTGTGCATGTAAGATTTATCCTCGAACAACACTTCTTCCGTTCTCTTCAAATACATGCACAAAGTGATAACCAAATGGGCATAAGGATGGGTGCTCACAGATAAAATTGTAGAGTCTGTCAGTCTAACAATCATAGCTGTGTGATGTGTATGTACGTTTGGGCCTTCATTCAATGTACGAAGAATCAGTATAGGCAGTTGAGTAGGGTTAACTGATCGTATTAAGAAAGTGAGTAAAAATAAGAAATGAACAACCAAGGTATAAGACAATGAGATGAAGTGTCCAAATATCAATCCTCATTCCAAGTGGTTATCCTACACACTTCATCAAGCATCATTCAAAATTAATCGACACCCGACCAGCCGTCACAACAGTATCGCGTAGGTTGGTGTACCGATCTTTACCTTTCAACGGTGATGACGTGGCATTCGTGATAAAACGAATACTGAAGGCAGCGGTGAGCTTCACATGTTCGTCAGTTGAAATCAGTGTACTGTATTTAACAACGCGTGGCCCCACAACTCTGGGAAATGATCAAATGACATTACTTGCCAACTCAGACCCCATTTGAGGATTTACACTTACATAAGGATCGCAATATGTAGGCAGTCGAGTAAGGTCACTGTACACTTGAACCTCGAAGCACATTCCCAAATGGTTTGTGGATACTAAAACTGATACAGTTAGAAGTGTTATGACAAAACATCTGCTCGAATCCGGCCACACAGTAGATTCTTCTAAGGCTTTCCGCATCTTTAACCACACCACAAACAAACGCGCTTCAGATTCTTCTAGGGCACTAATCATTTAGTTTTAAGAACCATACCTTTTATTCTGAAGTAGATCGCAGTGAACCTGGGACTGCTCTGCTAATCCAGTGTACATAGACGAAACATCAATTATACATTTTATCTTAATGTTTTACCCTTTCGCTGTTCAACTCTTGTTTTCCAAACGTTCCTACGTTACTACACCTCTACTGTACTGTCTGTAGTTAATCGTCGCATATATATTAAAATGTCAAATATTCAACCATTTAACACATCAAGTTATGATTGCTAGATGGATATTGTAACCTACGCCTATTCGGTTACCACTTTGTGTATGTAGCTGAAGTGGAAGAAAGGAGTGTTGTATGACCGTAAATCTTACACAACTGTTTTGACCTTATTCAAATTACTCAGAGAAAAAAACTGTCCCATGCACCCCAGAACTACTGTTCATCACCACAATCCAATTAACCTCGGTAGATGAGTTACTGTGTCCTGTAGACAGTCTTCCAGTATGCATTCATTGTTCCTGGATCACAAGTAATGTTCACAAGCGAAAGTGACTGAGCGTTCAGATTTGATAGTTCGGTCGTGCCTGATGTGAGGTCACTGGCGCAGTGAACAACACGGGTTCTTCATGATTGGAATGGCCGGAGTTCAAATCCCGGCCGTCGCAAGGATATGCACTACTGACAAGCTCTAATGAGAGCGAAATTCGAGTCTAGTGCTTCTTTTCGAAAGAGGCTGGCTAGAAAGCCTATCTGAATGAGAAGAATGTGATCAATTGTGGGTGATGTGTAACTTGAAAATAGGCTTCGTTGTGTATCCCACTTCATTAACATCGCTTAAATTTCGCAGTCATTATTTTTGACTTCTTCTAAACAGACGTTGTCAACACCTATCCAGTAGACGATGATACCTCCTTTGACCTTCTGGTCAGTCTTCACCACTAGTCATACAACCTGACGCTCTTCCAATGGAGAATAAACCGCTACCGTCGCTGTGTAAAACAAAAGAAATGAGTGGAAAGCCAGAAGCAGTTGACAGGACTGTGTCCACGTCCCACACGAACACTTTGTGTTTGGTGCGCAAACTTCAGCCGGACAACTTGCACTCCAGAGCTTACACAGTGCTTATGTGCACTCGTTTTAGAACACCCAAAAGATTGAGTGATGACAGGTTACTGAAAAACGACAAAAACTTAGGGAAGCCGTAGCCTCCAAGAAAAATGGTGAAACAAGTAACTTCACCAAAAGAATATCAACTAGCGGACTTTCTTGTAAGCTATAGTTTTACCGCGTGGCGTGCTTTTCCCACAATTACTGAAAGCACCACAGTGGGCAGTTTTGATGTCTGACCCCAATAGAAGGCTGAATCAAACATTAAGCCTCTTGATCTTCAGGTGGTTACGTTAAAGTACCGTAGGTATAAATCCCACTATCTTCCAGGGGGGGCGATCAATTGTTTGTGCTCCTCCAGCTGGCAGATAAGTGATACGGTTGGCTGGTGGATAACTGTATACATATATAGTAAAAACTTAACTTGGAATTTGTCTGCGACGACTTCTTGTTGAATCACTCGTAAAATTCGGCTTCCAGTTAATTGTACACTCGTACAACCGAACTAGCAAGCAAAAACTACTGCGGCGGTGAGCCATCCAGACTTATATAGAAAAAACCGCACATAATGTGAGTTGCCCGTTACTTTTGATATAAAACTATTGATGTCGATAATTCGAAGAAAATGCTGGCCAAGAAGGACGTCAAATCACACAACTGGTATCTTACCAAAAACGAATACACCACAATCTGCAAATCCTACTGTTCAATTTTATTAGTAAATGACAACAAAGGGTTCGTAAGTATTGTAACATCTATTTACAGATCAAGATCATTTGAAACATCGTTCAAAATGAACGAAACGATGCTTCTGAGACAGAATTCTCAGAAAAATCCGTAGTCAAACCCATAGTTTCCGGTGGACTGAAAATGTGCAGTTCTTCTAGGATGCAGCATACCAGTTATGCTACCTGAGTGTAAAATGGCTACAGGAGAGCTAAGTGGGGTTCACCGAACGTATCCTGTTGGCTGACAACCTTAATGAATCGCTGGTACTGTGTACGTTGCATCAGGAAATTACCTGGTGTATTAACTGAGAACGGCTGGCGCCAATGTTGAAATTCAAGAAATACGCTAATGTTGATTAGTAACGTGATTTGAACAGTCAATTTAGCGAGTATCGATTACTTCCACCCTTGCAGATCCGCATACTATCTAGCACAGTTTGCAACGTCAACTAATATACTTTCATCATTTTGTGAATGTTGACACAGCGTAAGACCGGCAACGATCTGAAAAAGTATATCCATATAATGATCTAAAACGACTGACATTAATTTCAAGATTAGTATTCGACATAGTCAGTGAGTTTTGATACAAAAGTAAACAGTGTTTTCCGACGCTCACTGTGACTGTCTAGAATATTTGCGTGATATGAGCAGGGAACTCATACATTAAGATTTCAGCCCAAGATGGTTGGATTCGTAGTTGCGTGGTAAACCCAAGATAAATGATTGAGGGATCACATAGAATTTCTCGCAAGACAAGTTGGTAGGGAGTGCCTTCAATCACGACATGCTACTTTTGTCAGCTTGAAAACATGAAGTCTTTTCTGAGCACATCGTTGAAGCATACACCGATAAAGGCTGTGTGCAACAGGCCGAAATGATGTGCGGATTATAGGGGGTGTGAACGACTATCGATGGAAGAGTTTAAAGTAATCAGCAGTCACAAAAACGTTTGATACCAGTGGGCAAAATGCCACATGCCACATACTAACCAGCCTAGATTAAAACGTGATAACTGCAAAACTGATATACGCTTCTGCCTAACCCAAGGTGCCTCGTTTCATACTTTATTCATGAATGTTTATAATATCCATCACTTCACTTAAAGTTTTTCTCCACACCGAGTATATCATTCGCAAATTTAATGTTACAATGTGAGGTCAAGTTACACCGAATTGCTTGTAAACTTCCGTTTTTGAATTGCTCTGTCCTTAAAGTCCTCCGGTTTAACAATTTTCCCAACATGATCTCACACGTCGAGTTGACTAAATCAACTTCACATTAACTCGTCAGTACCAAATTTACAATAACATGAAAAGAGTTTTTTATATCGAGTAGTTAGGAGAGCATGGTGGATAGTCAATTAGTGGTTCAGGAAGAGTCACTAAGTTCAGTGAAGGGTCAAGTTTGCGAGGAATTGTTTCTGAACACAAAAGGTCGGCATCAGTCGATTGATTGTGACCGCCTCAACAAACCGCAAGAATCTTGGATTGGAGTCACGCAATAGGATTCTGATTGCACAAATTGAGTCGATACTGTGACCACTGGTCAGGACGTGTCTTGCGACTGCGGATGCCGGTTGCTTGCGTGTTTCAACCACATTTTCGTTCTTCTGTAATACAGAGCTCTGCACCCACTTAGGCAAATTTTCTTTCACTCTGGAGCTCAAGCACCTCTCGGTTCTGCCTATGTAACTTTCTTTGCAGTTACATGTGAATTGGTAGATACAATGTACGTGTCTTGCGAATGAGGACGCTGGTTGCTTGCGTGTGATTGAAACACGCAAGCAACTTCACATTGACAATAGCACAATATAGAGGTACCCGCGGTTCTTGATTATGCTGATAAGCAGTAGGACATGATTCGGCTAGAGGAAATAATTGTCATGTCTGGTGTGTTTTAAAATCTGGAAAATGAAAGGCTACAAGTGGCCTGTCAATTCAGTCATGGGGCAGCATTGGAAGTTTGCTTCGTTTCATTAGTCAACAGAACAAATACTGAAACTTTGCAGTTTACTGTAGTAAATATGTACATGATAACTTTGACGGGATGTGAAATAGTGTATGGACGCATTTCCCCAATGGCATGCGGTAATTTTTTTTCATATTTCACAATGGAAATGAACTCTTATTAACTGATCAAACGTATTGATGACCACAATTATGTATTTCTTCTGACTTCACCACCGCTGAAGTGATGAACTGGATTACCTGTAATGATAGTTGCAGACCATGGCAAAGCAAAGCTTGTCTAACAAGGTACAGGACATAACTATACCTTCTCCTGTGTTAATTCTAGATGTTCATGGTAACTCAGTCCCTTCGAGCTCACTCTGCATATTCTGCGCAGCTGGAGAGACCAAACTCGTTAACACTGTGCTTTACAGCTTACCCACATGGACTTTAGACAGGCGAACCTTCCGGCTGCTGAAATTTAGCCAGTTCATCTGGGATATCTGGAAGTGACATTGAAATATTTTAAACTGGAAACGGTATGGTATGGTTCAACATTCACGTATGAGTCCGCTGTCCACTCTGTGTTGTTTATCACTCCGTGAAAATACGTTCCTTCTATATTGATTCGATCAGTACCATCTAGTTTGAGGTTAGATACGCTTACCTGTCCTAAATAGATCCAGCTGAACTCAGGTATGGTGGACAGTGATTAGTTTCCATCACTTCCAGTCAATAAATTAACTCAGTGAAAGCCGTTGGATTACGTAGGAGGTTTGTCGCAGATGTTTGGAAAAACGGCACGTAGACCATGTCGTGCAGGTGTTGTCGATGAAGCTGTCGTTGCATTACGTAGCTTTCAAAACCATATGGGTGAGAACTATATTTAGATAAACAGCAGGCTCATTTTTGTCCCGAATTATCCCGTGCATTATTGGCCAGGCGTGCGTAGGTTAACAGCCGATTAACAGTGGGTTTTAGGAATGTTTTATCTGTCGAGCAACGAAAGAATTAGTCACAGTGTTTACATCGTTAGAGAGTTATTCGATATTTTTGGTTAACTAGAGAATGTCCTCTAAAAGGTTCCTGAACTGCATCAAAAATTGAGGCCAGTAATCATTCAGGTTTACTGTTGTATTGGCTAATGAGTGATGACCAATAATTTTAGTATTAATCTGACTTTGTATCAATGTATTTCAAATGGACAGTTTCAGCTACTGGCACAGGTTTTGTTTATTGCGATTGATGGTTGTAGTGTAGTGAGCACTTCTAAAATGGTTGATTATGCCTCTTTCCGCCGTGACTGCATAATTGACTTCCGCCTCTGCTGTCACTAACAGACTATATCTGATGATGCTGGGAAGTAAGTTTAACTGCAGAAAAAATAATCTGTCAGAATAACTAATACACATGGTGACCGGTCAGTATATTGTAAGCAATGTTGATGCCCGCGTATCACAAAGCGCACATTTCTCATGCATAACTATTTACACATGATTACGATTCATGATGGAGGAGGGCTATCTGCCACCAACGATCTGTTGAAAATGATTTAGAGGCAAATATCAAATATGAGCCCAGTGTGAGTCAGACTGGTTGTCAGAGAAACGTCAAGTGATATGAGCGTCCTTCAGTAAAGGAACATGCACACACACGTTGATATAAGATTCCTAAAAATTTAACGGTTAATCTACCTGTATACGTTAACCCAAGTCGTCTCAACTTTTAAACGTTGCAACAAGCAAAAAATGACTGTCAACCTACGTTGCAGCTGGGGATAAATAGGGATTTTTAAATAATGCTTATGCGTTACTACTGCACAACGTGATTGAAAGAAACACCACTTGATGGCCGTTTCGGGATAATCGTGTACTGAACAGGTTGGCAGTACCAGACCGATATATACCACCTCACATACATGAGAACGCTTCAGCAGTTGATGACAATCAAATATTTTCCAAAGTGGATGCTGTCCGCACTTATGATCATACTTCTGTCAAACACGATAGTGGAAAGACCAACATTGCAATTCCATTGAGATTCTTCGTGTCCATTCACTTTGGTTTACGCAGTTTGATTCCCGGACACCGTGTAACAGTTGTGCCGGTTTACTCTTCAAGTATTCAGAGATGTTGGTTTGTATTTCGATGACACGGTGGTTGCAAGTGATGAATTTACCGGTTTACTCTTTAAGTATTCAAAGATGTTGGTTTGTATTTCTATGACACAGTGGTTGCAAGTGATGAATTTACGAACGTTTAATTGACCATGGTATTGTCCTTAACCATATCAGTTATTCGCTCCAACAGACATGCATATAACCCTTTTGTCATTCACTTACTTTTAGTGGTATCAATTCAAGGCTTCATGGAGCAGTTATTGATGAGTACCAGGGAATTTCGATCACCATATGAGTTGAATGTTATTCAGAAATGACCAAAGCTGTCGTACTCTCATAGATTTTCCAGTCGACATCTTCTGGAAATAAGCAGTAGTCTCGAGTTTAGTGAGTTCACTGGTGCACTGATCCACAGGGTTGTCTCAGGAAAGCGTTATCGGATTTCCAGCCGCAGCCTTTGCAAGGGTGTACAACAGTGAAGAGCTCTAATAAGCGCAAAGTTAGAATCCATTAGTTTTTCGAAAGGGGTCGACTGAAAAGTCAATGAAAATGTGACAGCTGCGATTAGCTATGAGGTATGTTCAACTAGCAGAAAACAGCAATTGCTTTTCCAAATCTCTCATCCAAGACACAACTTCGTCGGTTTTGAAAATAATATTGTTTTACCTTAGCCTCATTGCTGGCGGTGCTGCTATAACGTTGCCCACGCCCTTTGTGCTAGACGGAAAAAAGTATTGGTGCTGAAAGAAGAGAAAAAAGGAGCCTTTGAGGAATCAAAAATCTACTTTGTTGATGCATTTTTCTGTGTGTCACGATTCACTCTACTTCTTTCCATATCCACAGACATTTCAAATTCCGTCGTTGGTACCATCCCACAAAAAATTTGTAAGAAACATCGTAACCACTCTCAGTCTTCCTAACGAGATTACAGTCTGCTGAGACATTATATTACCTTCGGTAGAGTTCCTGGTTTTTTCATTAGTACCGAACAATATCCATCACTTAGTGAAAGGTAGAATATTGTGTATCGTCACTGACTTCGAACCGTTAATGTGCACAATCTGTTGATACCACGAGGCATTCCCCCAAAGACAATTATCAGCTACATTGTGTCTCTCATTCTCTTCACATATGGTTCATTCAACGTGATTGTTGATGCGTTGATCAGATCCCACATTTAAGCATTTCACATTGCTTCTAAAATCGGAACGATTAGAACCTTTGCAACCACACTCCACGCGTAAATAGTCCAACATTCCCCAGGCACAGTGATCCGTAACTTTCTTCGAAACCATCTCACACCAATCTCATCATTAGCCTCTCACTGAACCGGCTTTATTGTTCTCAAAAAGTAATCACATCCTAACATCCGCGCTACTACGAGACTTATTCGTGATCTTTTCGTATGTCCTAGTATCAATACAGACGTTCACGAATGGGTTGTGACCTGTATCTTATGTCAGCATTTTGAAATTTCTGTCTTGCAATTTGATTTGATCACATGCATACTGACGATGTTGGCTTTCTCACAAGGCTATGATGACTGCCACCATTGGCCGCACACTTTTACGGCGATGGAGGTCTCTATTTAGTGCTCCAACAATTATTACAACAGATCATGAAAACCAGTTTGAAACTCAATTTTCTCAAGTTCTCACATACCTCATCTGCGCGTAAAACCTTCCACTGTCGGTGGTCTCATTGAATGATTGCATCGTCAACTTAGTGCTGACCTGAAACCACACATCGGCTCAAAACACTAGACAGAACGTTGATATTTCGTTCCTTTGAAACCCTCAAGGCGATCGGTCATTCTACCTGTTCTTCGTACAACCTCGTGACTACTGGACTAATTCCATTACCCATCTGGAGCACCGGATCATTCCGATCCCACATCTCGAGCAGTGAATGAGTAACGTTCAAATTTCTGATCCGCGACAATGCACTCACCGTTCGTTCCCTACTTCCGGCATGATTCCACGTAAGCGGGTAAGTTGCCACTAAGACAGCAAGACACACGGGATTTACTCATCGCCTACTTCACTGGTAAAATATACATTTTGCATAAACTATGCAAGGCGTGTCACAGTGTCTGGTTACTAATGGAATGCAAGAAGATGGTAGGAGTCCCTAGTAAATGGTGGATGTTGGAGCATCAATAGTTAATCAAACGCGCTGTCACTCATGTTGAGTGAACCGTAATTACCCTGAAGACCTGTCAGATATTAGTCCTGCTTTCTCCAATCACAATTCAGTGATAGGGCCATAGCGCTGTTTGCCACTCACTAGGGTGCATTACGGTAACCAGCTTCTAAAACATGGCAGAGCTCAACGTGAACAAAATATTTACCGTCCCGCCTGGTGAAATATTGTATAGCCGTAAAAATGTCGTTATAACCCAGCTCAGTTTGACGTAACCTGGCATAACACACAAGTAAGTTCTTCGTCAATGGCGTCCAACAAAGTTTCACAGAAGTTTTCGCAGAAATCAAATGGCTGTCACTATAAATGTCAGTCAGTTTTTAAAGCGTATTTTTTGAACAAATTTAATAAAATGTATTTTAAACTAGATGATATGTTCAAATATGCATTTGCTGATCATTTGCTCGTTTCTTTGGTTCATTCTGATAACAGTATGTTCTAAAACTCAGCTATGGCATTTGTCCGCACGAATTCATGATGTGCGGACAACTTAAAACGGGAACAAACTTAGTCTGGTCAATTTGGTCGTTTGTCACCTCTGAACCCCATATTGTGATGTTTCCGGTAGAACACTCTGAGATAGCACTTTCCATCCGATGACATTATGTTGATCAGAATACTTACCGTATAGATCGAGTGATCAGTTCATCATAGTCACAGTTATAAAGGACGGAAATAAGACAGTCCTATCATAGTATTCCCAACTTGGTGAATCTTAACATGAAAGAAGGTTGCAATTAATTCGCTCGAGAGTAAGAAGCACCGGAAATTTATGCGCGTTCATGGGGTTAGTTTTTAAATCAACATGTTGCGGATGATGAAGACGTAAACGATGAACAACTTGATAGGGATGACAATCATCGTGGTGGTGGTGGGGAGAAGTAGGGAGAAGAAGAAAACAGTGGAGTGAGCCCGATCACCGCCTGGGAATGGAAGCTTCAATTGGTTCGTTGTCAATGACGACAACAACAACAGCATAGCAGTGAGTGATGAGATATAACTTGTTGTTTATGAAACAAGAACCACTGTCCACAAACAGCAGATAAAAGATTAAACAAGAGCGAAATATTCGTCTGATTAGTTGCATATCTTGTTAGATAAAAAACAAGAATTAAACTGTTTTTAATTTGAACTACAATTCGAGTGAGCGCCATTGAACAGTTCACAATTTTATGTCCCCGTTGACGCTAAGTTATTGAACAGTCCACATACATAAGGACGTTTAACACAAAACCACGCATGAATTTGTAAGAAAGCATATACTTCAAATGGTTTCACGGCTCATCGCTTAAACGGTGCCACATGGTGTTGTAACAATTTTCGACCGCATTTGCCGTAGGCAGTTTTGTTCACCCCCTCAGATCTCAGGTACAACAACATCGATACACGTCACCAATATGTTTTAGTGTTACGGAAAGCAGAAATTTTACTACAATGACAAGTCAATTGCTAAAGAACGGTCAAAAAACTATTTAGTTTTATGTTACACAAGTAACGATCCCAAATGTTAACTGATCACCCCATTTCTCCAAATGGATCATTCCTTATGAGCGCCTCTCCCATTTCACTTCTAGTTGGTTTGATTATAACCATTTCAATGTGCTATGCTTTAGTTGATGAATATCTGGGCACACTAACGAAACCTAAATTTGAATGAGCCTCCGCGATTTCGGAACTCAAGTTATCAAGGTGTCTGAATGCTAAAACCATAGCCCAATTGTGCACGAATTTTGAAACCTCAGAACCCGCAAATCCATATATTCCACGACAGCGCGAGTGAAGTGATTTACAGAATGGCTCACGTTCAGAATTTTCTCCTACTTTCTGGGGTCACTAATTTATGAACGATCAATCCATCTGAAGCCTCTTTTGCCAGCGGACATTCGTGTGGTGCACAAACCAACTTAACTTGAAAATGTGTGACTGATAATGTGCTAATTTATAACAAGGCATTACAAACAACTTGACCAGACAATGAGCTAATCGAAGCTCCCAGTGAATACGATTTTATTGTGTAAACGACCGACAAGTCATTTTTGGCAATTCATCAAATTCCGGATAGCTGTTTCACTCATAAAGTTATAAGCCTGTCACAACTCTACTTCTCTTGTTTGTTTTAAACTACACGCCACAAGCGTGATTGCAACCTATTTGTCCAAGTAAACACTCTAACCGGTCTCATTTGAACAGAAGTATTCGTGTAACATTTCGTCAGCAGTGTAAATCTTAGCTACTTTCGAGATGAGTTGCCTGCCCTGTTGGGTATGTTAAGTACCCTGAAAAGTGTTCACTCAACCGGAAATGAACTTCTATCACTTTTGTGAATTCGAATTCCTCCACCGCAACATCATTTTTATTTCTTCCACCGATTTACACACTGGACGCTAATTCGCCTGTTATCGACCCAGAACGCTTTTCACTGAATACAGATCACTGAACATTGATCACTGAACATTGAATATCAAACATTGAATGTTGAATACTGATAGCTGAATATTGAAAATTATTTACCAGATCGCTTGGCGAGCTATCAGTATACTTAAAAGCTGCGCTTCTGATTTGTCTTCGGACTGAGACAGTAAAAGCTGCCTTTCTGGAGACCAGTGTTTCTCCTCCATAGTCTGTTTGGGGATCGGCTCTTTGGGGGTAAAACAGCGCGTACCGTATCATTGCGTCGTAGGAATCGTTCCAGCTCAATTGTGTTTGATCGGTCTCTCTGTGATATAACGTTTTCGTAGGAATCGTTACAGCTCGATTGCATCCGCTCGGTCATTCCGCGTTATTACAGCTTACGTTCTCGTTTATGTAAATTGCACACTATCTCCAACCGCACAAACGATTCTGGTACAGATAAAGGTGAATTTTTCGTATCCCCAGAGCAAACACCGTGTCTAGTGTGACCACATCCAACTAGCTCCGTGATTTCGAATAATATTGCATGTGAACGGGACGCCAACAACAAAGCAATATCGTCCTACGGTTGTGCTTAATGTGAGGTCAGTATCGCAATGGTCAACACAGTTGCCTTATGAAAGTGTGGTCGGTGTTCTTATCGCGGCAGTGCCAATGGTGTATACTGCTGACGTGCCATAACAAAATCAAACTTTTAATCACGTGCTTCTGTTCGAAAAGGATTGGTTGTAAGGTATATCGTTGCATATCAACATGGTTATCAAGCGGGAAAAATCAGGAGCAATTTGCCGCAAAATTACTTTAGACAAAGTTGGAGTGCAACTGGGTAACCGAGTTGATTCCACTGTTTCGACCGTTGAATTTGAAAAACAAGTCATTATTACCTGTTGATGTAAGTTGTCTATCCACGGACTTACCACCTGCAGAAACTGTTGGTTAACTTTGTGGTACATTCGTTGCGAAGGTTCAAACGAGTATACACTCAAGCAGCTGATAATTAAACTGTACGCAGAATATACAATTACAGATGGGTGGAGGACAATACTGTCAGAAGGATGTCGAGCAATAAGGGCACTGTTAAGCTCACTGTTGGCGGATATCTTCCCAGCGATGCTCGAAAGAACTACGCTTTGTGAGATAATTGGGCACTACAGTTTCTAAGAGAGGTACGAGGACGATCACCACTGAATAGTTGACGAAACTGTGGATCTAGAAAACCTTGTGTTGAGGTGAGCATAATGCATTCTAGATTCAGTTTTCCACGTGAGGCCAGAACTATGAACAGATGGATGCGGCACTAGATCGTCTCGCAGATGACTGATTTAATTACACCAGGTGAGAAAGAGAAGGGAGCATGGTTACTGAACAGCCCGGACAAATTTCTTCTGAATGTATTCCCTGCTATTTCTGTTCTGAAGCAGATACGTACTAGCCCGCATTGTAGTGATTTTGCTGCTTTCGTGTCGTTTTCCGGATGAACAATTGATCCGGACTATCGAGAATCATGCCGAGTACACCTGACCAAGACCAGTGGGCATGGACTAGAACATGTCTATCAGCTTACGGATTGCTCGAAGACTACATACGCATGTCTATTCCACTGGAATTCATTGAAGCAAAGATTCGAAATTCTTGATAGTCGCACCAGCTGCGCGTCCAAATCGGTTTTATACAATCAAGAAACATTTTCAATTTGGTAGTGAGATCAGTCGCAATAGACGAGGGCACTATGATTTGTGTACTGTAATGACAAGGAAGTTTCATGTTGTTTTACGTTACAGTTTAAATCTAACTGTGTATACACGAGTATCTGCTAATCAATATATAAACAGTGTGCAGTTGTTGTTGACACGGTGTTTTGGGTGTGTAGTAGCAAGACACATCTGGATGGTTTCACCTTCCCTGAACAAAAGAAGTCCACACTAAACCTCCAGCTTGTTATTGTACACGAAGAAAGTGCTGATTTGCGAAAAAAATTGTCTTGATTGTCAGCCTACAGATGGGTACAAACGGTCAGATACTGGTGTTTGCAGTAACTTATTAGCAGCTGTTTAAANGTCTATCAGCTTACGGATTGCTCGAAGACTACATACGCATGTTTATTCCACTGGAATTCATTGAAGCAAAGATTCGAAATGTTTGATAGTCGCATCAGCTGCGCGTCCGAATCGGTTTTATGCAATCAAGAAACATTTTCAATTTGGTAGTAAGATCAGTCGCAATAGACGAGGGCACTATGATTTGTGCACTGTAATGACAAGGAAGATTCATGTTGTTTTACGTTCCAGTTTAAATCTAACTGTGTATACACGAGTATCTGCAAATAAACAGTTGTTGTTGACATGGTGTTTTGGGTGTGTAGTAGCCAGGCACATCTGGATGGTTTCACCTTTCCTGAACAAAAGAAGTCCACACTAAACCTTCAGCTTGTTATTGTACACGAAGAAAGTGCTAATTTGCGAAAAAAACTGTCTTGATTGTCAGCCTACAGGTGGGTACAAACGGTCAGATACTGGTGTTTGCAGTAACTTATTAACAGCTGTTTAAACAACCAAACGCGAGGTGTTGATGAAGAAGACGCCCATATGCTACACAGTTTTACCAGAATCAATAATTTCTCGATAGTTTTAGCGTTGAACAAGCAGTGAGTGAAGCGCTCTCTGGCATTCAGCATTCATGGATTCAGTATACGTGATGCGCGCCCAGTTTAGAAGAGACCGGACAATGACAAACGTGAACACTGCATGGACTTCAAACACTGACAGAAACAGACGCGGGTTTTTCAAAACCTCCAGGGTGTAGTCACGCCTGGGTAGTCAACAACGGGGGACATTTGGCGGATTTTACGTGATATAGCAAGAAGGTTAGGTAACTCAGTCTAAATGTGAAGTTTCTGAGCCCCATAACTGACCCCACAGCTCACCCGGTAGACCATTTTCTTCATCTAAGCACACCGTTTCGCCTGATGGTTCGATTCCGTTGGAAGACCACATTTTTGCAGTTGGATACCTTTCATATTTATCATCTTATAAACTATTTATGGACTTTCTAATTCATTTGGACACTGCTACCAGCATCGCTTCCTAAGGAGTCAACCTCAAAAGTACTCTGACAATCATTGTGACTCTGAGATCGTTCGATTTGCTTCCTCAGATATTTGGTCTATCCAAATGAATCCCTTCAGAACAGTGTTGAACATTAATTTGAAAATTATCATCAACTTAACCCTGGACGGTTGTAAGTTCATTCGCGACAGGCTGAAACCGACAGGACTCCAAAAATGAGAATTATTCTATTAGTTAGTTAGCGAGGTACTCAAATAAATTGCGCATATTTAACGTTTAATTCACCATCGGGAAATATAGGACTATGTAAGCCAAATCAATCCCCCAGAACTGTGAAATTACTATAATCCTGTTTAAAGATGATTGAATTTTCCTTTCTTATCCGAACATCCGTCATATTAATAGGACCGGTTTGTGCTTTATCGCGTTGAGTAGGCCAACGTACTCGTCGCAATGAGTTACGCTGTTTGTTCTTCATGGAATATCTCTTCTTCTGCCAGAAAGAACCTAGTTAGCAGATAGTGACTGCGTTTGTATCAATAAGGATATATATATGCGAAGCTCTCAAAACTGATACCTGAGACAAACAAGCAACTATGAGATAGATTTTTCTAGACTTAACGTCCGGTGACTTACTGGAGTCATAATAAAAAATTTGGAGAAGACATTACTTGCTAAAATTTCATACAAATGAAACAAAATGACTATGTTTTGGTACGAATATCGTGGGATGTGACTGAGACGTGAGGCTCTGGAAGTCCTGCGGAAGCCCCTCTCTAAACTAGCGTTTGGTGAGTACAGGAATTTTGACCGGTGTTTCGCCGATAGACTGCATCAAAAAGTCCTTAATATACAAAATTCGCAACATAAGATGTTCTGCATACACTGTTTTGAAAGAGGGATAAAACGGTTTCTTAACATGGATCACCTGGCTGGTATACTAAAAAGGTGTGTTATATGACAAATGTAATTAGTACGCTACTGCTGAATCGAGTTTTGGTCACCGTCACAAATTTCGTCATTTGGGATGACAACAGGAAGCTAAATTTGAACACTTTAGAAGTGTTGAGTACGTAACCACGTGAATGTCTGATCACTGAGCAATCTATCACATGACGTTATTCAGCTGACCAGTAGTAATGTGCATTTTTAACAAATGATGGAGAGGCAGATGATGTGAATCAACGGATGGTTATACGAAGACTGGTGTTAAAACCATTTGGGTGCGTTTGTCGTTCTGTGTTTGGTACGTTAGGGAATAATGAATTTGTTGACACGTGGTAAATGTGTTCGCGCAGACTTGATCCTGAATTCGTCTTTATTTCGATTTTTCTCTGAACGGTCTAAACGTATGGTGTGCTATGTCTGCATCTATAAATTGGTTATTTTTCCAAATTTCACACCCATTGTTGCTTATCTACTAACAATTTCTTACTTAATACTGTTTGACACACCCTCAACTTTATGTAAGCCCAATTGTTTTAATGAAATAATGCTCTGTTGGCTGGCCCCCAGTTGAGAAATCGTTTTTGGTTTACTCATTTCGAACGTTCTTTTTGGTGAGTAATTGTGGCATTCGATTAATTCACTTTTGAGGCGAGGGAGGACTTCTACTGTAAGTTCCACAATAGTACCGTATAACTCTCAATCTCCTTGAACGTCTCTTCTCGGATTTGAAAGATAGTTTCATCAACGCGACCGCCTGGATCAGCGTTGCTAGAATTGTCTACTAGGAGTTCATGAGGAGGTTATCTTGAGTCGCCAACCGTGACAACTACCGGTGAGTACAAAAAAGTCAGATAGCTGATAACTGCTATACAAATTCCAGTTGGCACTATCTGAAGCCGACCAACCACCTGGAAAACAAAACAGAACTCGTACCACAGTTGCTCTTTGCCGATGTCATACAAGAAAACCTCTCCCAACTGTCATTGGATTACATTCCAAACGCAATGTCATCGGTGTGATCCGCAAGCGCCTTAAGGCGCAACCATGTGCTGCAGGTCTACACACTCATTTAGTTGCCTTGTACAATTGTGACTCGATCAACAGACGTAGGCAGCTCGATTGAATCGACTGCTTTCATTCTGCGTCGACTAGGCTGTCATCCAAGCATACAATCGATGCGTACAACTCTAAAAACTATACTTAGGTAGACCATAATTTTAATTTTATAAAGCTTTCCAAATTGCTGGGAAACAAAGTATAACTGAAAGTGTGTGCCTTTGTGCATTGTCCAAAAAGTGTAGCACTCTCCAGAAGGTAAAAAAATTTGCCAGTCCTAGGTTCCAATTTACTTAGTTTCCACGATAACTTTATTTTAAAATTCAGCACCTTAAAATGTCAACTTACCCCCAGGTTAACTAGTGATACCCATATATTTCCGGTGCACACACAACGATGCCTAGTTTGATTCTCAGGTGTTGGTCGGATGCTATAACGGCTGAAAGTAATCAATCCAGAATATGCAAGCACTCGCTGCCCGGGTGCAATCTGATGTCATCTTGTCTCGAGGACTAGAAGGGTGGACACAGAACCAGCACCTAATCCGTGTTGTTTTGTTGGACATAACTTGACCTTTGTCCCTTCACTAGTCTCAATGCTCTGAGTGGTAAATAGCGCGATTGTTCATGATTTATTTCAAGATTACTTGCGTGTCGGACTATGGTAGGCAGAAGTTCTCTGAAATGTTACAGACTAAAAATTTCCGAGCTCCCGGTGTGGCTTCGTAGCTCGGCTGGTAGAGCGCTTGCCGCGTTGAGGCATGTTGTGTCTGTCGCTGGTTCGAATCCAGCCGAAACCCTAACTTTTCACAGTTGGGTCTCATCTAAAGACTAAAAATTATCTGGGCACGCGCCAGGCAAATTTCGGTAGTTGAATCAACTAGCGTATCTTGAAAAATGGTGGAAAACATTTCGTGGAACACGTTGAAAATGTGTCCGCTTGAAGCGTTTGTACACTACAATTACAAAAATATCTGGCTCATTCAGAGAAGTCGTTTTTCCATGTTTCGTATGAGGACATGAAAGACAGGGTGAACCAGCCGTCATTGGAGGCACTATTTACGAGAAAGCAATCAACTTCACCAGACTACTTCACGTGTGCTGGTTTTTCGCACTTAAATGATAGTTTTATTGCTGGTGAGCCCGATAGGGGATACACGTCTGTGTAGTAAACCCGATCATTCATCTTAATTCTGCGTAAATCTACGGCAAAATGAAACCCGTCCACTAACATTCACGTCCAAATTGTGCAATCTTCCATTGCATTAAAATGGAAGTTGGCGAGGTAATATTGGACAAATTATAGCTACTCAAGAAACGGACATCAACGAAACAGGTGAAAACATCAGCCCAAAAGGTTCCTGAAGGCAGGTTGACACCAGTCCTGTTTAGTAGTAAGGGGAGAATAATATTTCCAAAGAACGTTGCCAGGGCATATAAAAATTAAACGCTAATTAAATGTCATAACCTGATGTTACTAACCTGACAACTCTTGAAGTCAAGCTGGACAACAAACCTGTTCGAATTAATTATGTGTCAAGTGGCTTGACAACCAGGATAACACAAACTGGTAACTGAGTGGCCGGATGATGCACAACATAAAACAGACTGTTCTCAAAATTAAATTTTGTCTCTATGTAAACAATGATCTCAGTGAGTGAGAGGGTGGGAGAGTTAAGGTTGCAGCTTGTGTTTGCTAACAATTACATAGAAGTTGCTCTAAGTTGTGAATTTCAGTGATTATAGGATAGAAGTCCTGTGCACATAAACCTTCTCTGAACTCCAGGATCAGAACTACGCTGTCGAACACTAGTAGTGTCCATGGCTGAACACATTCGGACTCACGAGTTTCGATGGATTTCCTGACAAATGGTAACCGATCTGGCGATAACTTTTCACACCAACGGAATGGTGTGAATGGGTCAGATGAGCGACCGTCGCACTTTAACCTGCCTTAGTTACACCAGTGAAAACGAATAATTTTTAGATCCGAGCGACTTCGCACAACAGTGCTTATCAACAGCGCATCTAGTTCTGAAGGATGTGGTGATTCTTTCTGAAACCACTTCAGCCACAGACGTGCTAATAGAATGAGTCACGAGACGAACCGTAAAATGCAAGCAAGAATTGTGACCAGGTGGCCGTAAAGGCAAATTCTAAACCCCACAGATATAGTTAGACATAGATCGGACGTCAACCTACCGTTACGCCACACGGTCACCAGTAGATGATCAGCTCTAGTTAAACTGGTTATAATTAACTTATGACCAAAGAATTTGCAAGGATTAAGCAAGGTTTCATATAAACGCAAGTAAGGAGTACCGGATATTGTAACAAAGCAGCGTAATATGGTGTAAACCTTGAGCGCTTGCAATCTGAGTTGGCTAGTGGTTGCTGCGAATATCGCCAATTCGCCCCTATATATTAGGGCCCAGATTACACGTGAACCTGATATCATTCTACTCGCTGGACCAGAGAAAGTACTAGAAACGTTTTTAGCAAATCTGATTATACTGACAACTTGGTACCGATCCTATCAGATGCTATCAATTCCAAGAAGACAGAGATTGAGGAAGTCAAAACAAACCCGGTCTATAATCCGGTGATTAACCTCTTAAACGGGATATGCAACAGCCGAATACCGTGCAAATCCAGTCTGACTAGACGAAACCATCCAAGTCTATCATCTCACATCTGTACGGTCTTCTCAAGATTCTTACATTAAGTTTTCTATTTTCAAGCATATTTAGTAAGTGCGGTTCACCATATCACCATGTGGTTAGCAGAAGCGCCGTAGCCTGTAATTATGCCTATGTAGTCTTCGTGACAGGTTCGAGATTACACATTCTGTGAAAGGTATTAACTTTAGGCTTGGGAACGTAGAGTGGCCGTGTGTAATCCGGATATTCACAAATTTTCTGCTGGTGAACAGGATTATTTTTTGGGGGATCATATGGAACAGCCAGAGCACATATTCAGATTACAAGAATTGGTCATAAACTAACCGGTTTTATATGACACTCTCAATTATCACTTCATTTGGACCAACAAGTTGTGACGACAATCGGATGCAGTAGCAACTGGATCCATTTTATATCTACTCCTGCGGAAATACTCACAGAAAACATTGAATTCCAACATCAACCTACTATTCACGGTTTTCGTATGTACCGTCGATACGTTGATGACATGTTTTGCTGTTTGCATTCACTTAGTCTGTTGGCAACTATCTTTCCGAGTCCTAAAATAACATGAGCTTTAGTTCGCTTCACCTCAGAAGAAAAGTCGAATAATACAATCAATCTTTTAAAAGTCGGATTAACTAGCCGCCAATACACTACTCCGATTAGGTCGGTCTATTGTGAGCCAGCATGGATAGGCCAGTATATCTTGTACACACTAAACAAAAGCGAAGTTAAGCTCAGTGGTTGCCAACTACAGCAAGATAGATTTGTTCAGATGGTGCAGGGGAGCACGAATTTAAAACAGTTTAGATCGTGTGACAAAAATGGTTTCCCGGATCAATTCACCTCTTCGATTGGGGGTGGGAGCGAAGTTTCGCAAGAGGCAGTGCCAATTGTTGGAAAGAAAAGGTGTTTTAAAAACTTCTACATAAAAGGAACGCTGCAACAGATCACTTCAACTGTTATGTCTGTTGTTCGCTAAGTCGTACCTTCCGAATGTAACCTTAGGAAACTGGTTTATTATAATGTTGCTATTAAGACTGAGCCTGCAAGACAAGCTACCATCCCTCAAACAATCAGATTAGTCATAACCACATAATTATATGTTGTGATCCGTGATCTTTTCAAGAGGAGGTCGATTCAACTAAACATTTGTCAGGAAAGTGGTGTCTGCCTATCGGAGATTATATGCGTTCAGACATATTTATCGGTGTGGATTCTAGCAACTTCCTCGTAACACACCATGCACAAACAGGTGTACTGACAAGGTGAATGACAGAGTTTTAACTTTTCTCATGGCTTATTGCTTCTCTGGTGAGGCTTGATTTGAGAAGGGCGGGGCTGACGCAGTTTTTTCAATTGCATACTAGAAAAACTAACGCCCGCGTGACATCTACAGAAGAACCATACCCACCAACAAAACTAGGGCTACTGGCCTCTCATCCGCGTCTCAATGAGTTAATCAGTGAATCACCTTAACTACAAGGATGTGAAACTGATTGTGCGATGCAACATCCGATGAAAGTCCGGTTCAGGTATAATAAGCTTTGTGTGGTTTCTCAGCTACTTCCAGTGTTACTCGTTTGCATTCGCTGATTAAGTTTTGTGATTCATTTTGTGACACATTTTGATAATACCCCAATACCAGTTACAAGGGTCATAAAAAAACTTTCGTCCTGTCCCTGCTTAAAACAGGATGAGAATTCTCTGACTTTATCTCGTTTCCTTAATCGTCCGCTTATTTGGGTAGACATCAGCTCAAGACGAAGTGCTTGTGAGCCCAAAAAACTAGACATGTGTTCACCTGACAACTCATTGAACTGTGAGTGAACCCAACAAGTAGTTCTGGATAGCATGTTTGATCCCATCGGTGTCACAGTGACTACCATGTAATGCTTCATGTAAATAGGACTGTGGAAATAAATTGATCATATTCTATTGTGACCATCATTTAGCCTGCGTTGCCGCATGGGGGATTCGTGTAAAAATCAATCGGCTGACCAAGTTAACAGATCTTCCGACATGTTACAGTTTCACAAGAGGTAGAATGAGACCATAACAGACCGAGTGCAACAAGACCGTCTTCATTCTCTTTGTTCGGGGGATAGGTGGCGAACACACGATGTTCGATAAACTTTTGTTTGAGGATAAATTGAAAATGATTTTGTTTCGTGATGGATTAAAATATACGGAACACATCGTGAAGAGGAATATTGCAATAAAGTGCCCTATTCACTGTGGGTTGGAAAGCACTTTTGCTGTTCTTGAGAATTGTTTTTATGAGACAAGAACGCGGATGGTGCAGCGGTTGGCTATTCAGAAAACTAATACATGGGTTATGGGCTTCAAACTGACTACAAAAAGAACGTTCATCTGCGTCGCAGTTGATACGGCAGCCATTTCAATATAGAAATCCATGTTCCTGCCTCACTCCTGAATAGTTGTATAGAGCTACCGCGCGTCCCCACTACAATATGTACGTGAAAAAATCGTAGCGTTGTCACAAACTAGATAACCATGCAACCCAGTAGTTTATTTTTGCCAAGAAATAGCTTTCGAGTGGCAGGGCTACAGATTCTAGACAGATAAAACTGGGTCACCTTAAAGACCATTCAGTGCGCTGTAACCTTTCAATTTTTTGACGTGACAGTTACTTATCCGGCTAAATTCAAGAGTGTAAAACGTGGTCTGCCATCACTTGATCAGAACACACACCTGAGCATGGAGGCATCTGACGTTAGCGCGTCTTTTGCTCTGGTGAAATAAATTTGACATTTTGTCGCGACCTGTTTACACCTGAACAGATCCATTAGTTGCCAAAATAACAGGATATCATTGGTTTGTTTTTCTTCAGGTGGTACCTGTGACCTGAGGCAATGATATCGTCGCAATCACATTTCAGTACAACACAGGGGGTAGGTGCAAACTATAATCTTGACTCACTTAATCCAAATGCATTTTATCAATCAATGTAACGGTTTCCTTACACGTTGTTTGGTTTCACTCTTGGACCGAAACAGATCACCCGTTTTAGGATTGGTGTGCAAACCAATGATCATCCACCACAGCCTCGGAAGGCTTTGAGAGAAGGTTGTGCAAATCTTTGGCCTGCGTGACCAGCAAAAGTTAAGGAAACTAATTCACACATCTCGTCCTCTGGTGGAAAAGTGCACAGACTATAATCTACCGCTTACCAAATAAGTGCTGGGTTCGTTTCTGCAGCGCGCGTCGAGTTGATGAGACCCACCTAGGCCGAATCAGCTCTCTGCCAATTCCCTGGTAGTAACTTGTGCCAGATGCGTGCAACCAAGGTGTCCGTTGGATAGCAAAAGTTTGCGAGTAACGAAGTGATTCACATCACTGAAAATGACGTTGTCAGGCAGAAACAAACAGTTGTTTAGTTGATCCGATTTTGTTCACTCCTTGATGCATGAGACACTAAACACTAACAACGGTAAACTAACCAAACAAATGTAATAAGGAACTGGGAAACGAAAGTACCTCCGAGAAAACCGCAGTAGTACAGAAATTCGCAAGTTGATTTTGTTCATTTTTTGCCAAGTTGCAATAGCGAATTACAAGTTGTTAGTTCAAATTTGTCGTAGAAGAGGAGTCAAAGTTTGTATGTATGATCATTACATTCCACGCAGGTTGCTCACTGCCCCTGTGAACAGCTCTGTTTACTACTACCCTATGCTTTTTGCCTACTTTTTACATTATTTACAACGAAGATCTTTGTTTTAATACTTGAAATATAGCACAATGTAGTCGGTAGCATTTCTTCCCTGGATGTATAACGCTTAACAGACGTGAACGTATTTGGTTTGCACGTGGGTAATTCTGTGCATCATCTCACAACACATCCCTCAAATTGCCCTCTGCATTTCAAGATCCATGTTCTTGCAGGTCTTTATTTGGCGTCAAACCCGAAAACTGAACTTGATAGAACGGCAGTGTTATCTGCAGGTTGCGTGCAATCCTCACCCCACCTCAGTTCAAATGTTTCTCTGACAAAACTGAAATTAACGCATTTTCTGGACAAATTTACTTCTTCCATCATCCTCTATTTTAAACCAGTTTTGGCAGCGTATCACGTGATGATATCGCTGGTGTGTTTGGATAAGCTAGAAGTTCTTATCTGCCCATCTCCACAGAATCAATTACTGAAGTAACAGAGATGGCCCGGCTCCTCCACTACATTCAAACTCAATGATAACAGACAGTTCATAGCTGAAGATATCTACGATGCCGTTAACAACTATGTTCCAGTGAGGTATCCCTCACCTAGTATGAGGCTGAGACGCCTGCGGAGTTGAATCAAACGGTTGACCACATTGAAACGGTTAGCCGGGAACAAGTATCAATTAGAACAAACTGGCCGTGCGCATTTTGAGTATGTCATGTGGCGGACTTATACCACAGTTACTATCAGACAGGACTGATTTGACAGTCAATGCCTTCTTGCTGAAAAGCTGAATAAAAATCACAAGCTTTCTCTGCAAAACGTTGCGACATGCAAAAGAAGTAAATTTGGCGGTTTGCAACTGCAAACCTCTGGTGAATTTATCAGTACAGATGTGTAGAGGGTCAACATTGAGTAAACGATAAGTAATTGTGTGTAGCTACAAATGCAAACACATTTTGATTGCATCGGCGGCAAACTGATTTAATCATCTCGATTTTTCGCTTCACATGTGAGAGTCAAGTAAGAGGACCTACCAACCCACAGTTCACCCGGTGCAAACTTGATGTCCGTTGTCGACTTGAAAAACGACACCACGGAAATGGCAGAACCGCTTAGAGTATTTTTCAAGTATTTCCTTTCAACCGGCCGTCTATCGTATGGCTGGAAACAGTGCACAATTGCACTTATCTTCAAATGTGAGTGCGGAAGTTTCCCAGCAAACTGCCGGCCGGTAGCGTTGATTTCAGTGACCCCTAAAGTAATGGGAAGCCTACAGAATGACCTCTTTTGAGCTAAGGCTGAATACCTCCAACAAATCACCGAGAATCAACGTGACTTCTGTTGGGGAGACTCACGCGTCACCAATCTCTCTGTTGCTAGCGATGTTTGGACGACGGCTATAGACGCAGGACTGACCATAAAACGTGGCCATAAACGTGTCGTATCTTGACTTTTCAAAGCCCTTGAGAAAGTTGATCTTTCCCTCTTTGCTGCAAGACATGATTAGTCGTGACCTTGACGCGCAGTTAATCCCTGGTTAGAGGGTAATCTAAGGTCAACGGACAGCTGTTGGAGGGGTTTTCAGCCAACAACAGCGTTTCGCAATGATCAATTTTACGACTACTGTTATTCACTCTTTTCCTTTGTGAACTACCTAGCATACTCAACTCGCTGGCTTTGCTCTTGACTGGTGACGAAGCTCCGGTGAGTTCCAGAGTATCTAGAACATGTGGCGACCTTACAACACGATTCATACTACCGTAAGTCAGCGATTTGTAGAAAGTATTTTGATATCCACTACTAACAAATTAATCTGCAAGATCCTTTAACCCTGAGTTACCCACTGTCACATCCCTCCCACTAAATAAGAATGAACGTTTGAGAGGTTACTCGCCGAAACTGAGTGATGGAACAAGCAGGTAACTTTGTCCAGTTTCCCAGGTCACCAGCTGTGCATTTCTGGATGAATATTGTTTCAAGGCGTTTCAGTTTTCGCTGTCAAATCGACTACAATCAGCAGTTTCATTCTATTAACCTTTTGTTAACTCCCATTCACTATTGCCCCATACCAATAAACCCCCCAGCACAAGGATCCAGTGCCCAGCACAGAGGCAGGAGCTCACAAACAAATAAATTTTGCCCTCCCGTGACAGCCCATCAAACTATGTGGCTCTCATTAGGTTCTCTTTTAACAAAGTAGTCAGCCGTACTTGAGATACATTTTAGCCTCCTACATAAATGTCACGACGTCTTACAGCGCTCGACTTCGTCAGTCGGTTCCGGGCAGTTTTCACTATAACGAACGACTGCACCAGTAATACGTCTGGTAAATAAAGCAAAGCCAAGTGGACATCAACCCAGATTTCCGTCCCAATCTGCGTTACTGAAAAAAGCTTACAAATTATTTCAACTCAAACTATACCACATAGTTAATGGAACAACGTGTAGTGTACTGGTAATTATGACCGATACTCAGTCGAATATGGTTGAGATGAAGGCTAGTTAGAATCGGCACGTTCTGCCCCTACGCAAGCTGTGACAGAATAGGTTGTCAAGTTTTCCTTCAAAGCTTCTGGTAAGCAATAATCCTGGCATCCATAATTTTGTCCTGGTCTATCAGCGGAACGTTGGCACCCGAGCAAACGGTGAATTTCATTGAAGGCAGCGCGTGGGTTTGCTTGTTGCAACGTTGATAAATCTGTACAACAAGCCGGAAGGCTTGAACACCTCAGCGTGAAAATCGCTTTTACCAGCGGTAACCACTCGAATTGTTGGAATTTCGTAGAACAGCTTGCGACCCCTGCAGACTGTTAGGTTGACACCAATTAAGGCCGCCGTATGTACCTATCTCACCACTCTGAAGGATGTACGCAAAGGGTTAGAGAGAGGTACGCAGTTCAATCATATAATGAAGGCTAATAAAGGACATGTTATATACTAAAGCATTTCTCTGGACGGACACACCATTCAGGCAAGTCACTACGGGAAGACCTACTGAACGGTATTAAGCCTATGCTAGTAAACACAGTTGTTTCGATTGATTTGACCATGGAAAACCGTTCCACCGCCCTCAACCAAATGATGTTCTCTCAGACTACACTGCTCAAAGGAGACAGACATGATCCCATAGTGGTCTGAGGGTGATCGGATTGTTGTTCCTGTTAAGTACCACATTAAAACACATTTCTTTAGGGCCATATCACCAGCTTTCCTGCCAACTGTGTCCTGGGAAGGATAGTTTAGGGCTTTCATAGCCCGCAGGACAATGCTGTTACGCAGACATCTCATTCCAACTTCCGTGTAAGTGGGCGTCTGTTTTCGGTTAACACCAATGAAAACGGTGAAACGTTTGCTTGCCAAGTTTATGGAATGCATTTGCCTGGGGACCTCGGCTAAGAATCTGGACTACTGATTATCCAAATTTGTTGGAGAGAATTTCACAGTCTGAACTCGTTCAAGGTGCGAAAGCCCAGATATCCGGGTTGGACGTACCTTAAGTACTGGATGTTAGTCAGGAATCGATTGCTTTTTCTTCCGGTCACCCTTTCCTGATGGTCCGACGACCAGAGGTGATTTGCTGTCCGCAATGTCCACAGTTCACGATTTTCCAGGATTCACAGCTTCGTTGCTTATCCGGGGGAAGCTATTTGTTCAAGCACTATGTGAAACCGGTTGTAGATGGAACAGCCTTATTTATCAGATAGACGATGAGAAGTGGCGAAAATGGGAGTAGTGTAAGAAATAGTCAGAGATGTTGGGGCCTCGATTTTGTAATCGGAATGAAGAAAGCAGTCTCCATGATATTGTGCAATTGCACGTTTTCTGAAATGATCGCGTATCTAGCCATGATGCGGTTTCGTATGTGTACAGTCGACTCAAAATAAGTTTGCCTTGACCCATTTTGATTTCCGCGAGGGTTTGAGCGTCACCACTGAGAGACCTAGCTTTCGCAGTGCTCAGTGTCTGCGTGCTTGAGACTGTATAAAAAATTGAATGCGTTTTATACTTGGACTGATTACATGTCCTTTTGCAATTTATAAACAGTACCTTGAAAAATGCAATACTTCTGTCGTGAAACTGTCTGTAGCGACTCATCAAATGAAACCTGGAAACGTGTACAGCCTGTGAAGACCTCAACCAACCTGGCCTGTCGTGATAACTGAGTCTCATTGTTTGGCGGATGCAGCATTTTTCATACGATCCTTGATAAACATGGCAGTGTAAGAATAAGATGTTCGTCACTCCTGAGTCAAGCTTAATTACTCTCGCTTTAGCGCGAATACTGAGTAGAGGGCTTAGACACAAAACAACTTTTTATTTCGAGTAGCTCCCCCCTTTAGTTTAAGTCAAAGATTTTATTCACCAGAGCACTAGCATAAAGCCAAAATATGGAAACTGCAGTGGAATTTTATCAGATGCGTTGCGGATTCTCCTTCATTGACTTCCAAAATCTGTGTTATTCAACCGATTGTCTTTTTAACTTCTGCGTTGATTCTTCACAGTTATCACGAAGCTTTGTTTACCTATCCAGTCCAAACAACATTCACTACCTGAATTTTGATGACTTTAAAACCAGATTATGATTTCTCTGCTCTATGTACCAGCCTGAGCTTCTAAGACATCACCAACCATAGGTCTGCCGGTCCGTCCACACATTTTCTTTTGACTACTCAGCAGATGTTTGATTAAGGCGCATGCATTGTTCAGAGCCACACACTTACCGGCTTCGCAATCGTTTGTTAGCCGTGACTGACGGTTCCTTGTTGCTCATACACCTGGGCCTGCGAAGCTTGTTTGATGTCCATTCGTTGTTATACTTTCCATGAACGTGAATAGCTGAGGTTTGTTGAAGGATTTGTTTCATCGACTATGTAGTCAGACGTTCTGTAGTAAATGATCCAACCTAGTTTAACCGTTAGGAGCCGAACTATCTACGCGTTATCCAACATTTCAAGAATAATTCTGTGGTATCGACTGAGCCTGGACGTTTTGTTGCTTACCGTGAAGGGTGTTCAGTCTGTGAACATGCAAAATCCCATTCTGCTCATTGATGGTATTTGATTTATGAGAACTTTTTCTGATAAGTGTGAATCAGTTAAAAAATTGGTTTAATGTTACGTATGTGTTCATTTGGTTGTGGATGACGTCTTTTGAATTCCTATCGGTTACATCCGCAATAAGTGAATAATGTATCCCAGCATACAATTTGTTAATACACATTCCGATGCAATTTTGAAGTTAACGGTTATTTTTCTCTTGAACTGTGATTTCGATATTTTCTATGATCGAGCCGAAGTTTTTGAGCTCAGAGATATCTGCTCGGTTATAACAGACATCAAAAGCATCACTCAAAAAAAGCAAACAACCGTCACCGACCTTTGTATGACACTTCAGCAAATGCTTATTCGCAGAATTGCATAGGACTGGCGCAGTATCCTCGTGAAAGCGATGTATGTTGCTAATTTGTTGGCAGTTTCCTTGCCATCCGATCTGTAGCTGTTTTAGTTCATGGTGATGCCAGGTCCTAGATTCAAAATCCTATGGTAGGGTCTGTCATTCCTAAAGTAAACTTTGAAATCAAGTTTTGTGAGAATGAGCTCTCCTTATAAAAAGTAAGAAAGCGGCCCATTTGATGTTTCCGGCAAACATATTGGCACCTACGCTCATATCAATTAGGCTGCTTGCTTGTGTATAAATATACCAATATTAAAATAACGTGTATATTATAATTTCTTGAAGTGGAATGGGTCCCTGTACATTTCATATTGATATCAGCAGTGAAGTGCGGAGTTCACTGGATCTAAGATATCCAACAAAATTATTTTACAATTCAGTTATTAACTGTGAAGTGGAGCGCTGTTCATCTATAGAATTGAAGAAAAGAAGGGAATCGAAGCAGCGACCTTGATGCATTAAATCCGGAAAACTGGACATTTTGTATTCTCTAATACACATGATAAGTAACTGAGCTTCAGAAAAAACGAAAATTTGACCTGTCAAAATTACTGGAGAGGGTACAGACAAGATGCCATAAGGCCGATCAGGATTTCTTATAACATAAGAAAACCAACGGTCTTACAAAAGAAGTTTTGGCTGAGTAGTTGTCACTGGCAAGAGTAGGACGTTTGATTACGTAATAAAATCTGTCACTGTCTGATAGGCGTAGCTCAGATAAGGTTTAGCCCGTGCTTATGTCTCATTTGTGTGCACCAAACGGCAGTGCCGAAGACAGGCATATTTTTTAAAACCGTCATTTTCATTATCTCTCATCAGTCGGCACTTTTAAATCCGGTGTCCTAATTACTGAAAATGCATCCATTGACGTCTACTGCATCATTGTCAGCTGTACACTTAATTAAGAAGCAATCAGGGGCATATTGACTAATGACTGTTAAGTCAGTCTGACAGATTCCTAGCGCATAGTGTTGTCACGTAATCAAATACACCACCAGAGGCACTATATAGTCATAGTCACAAGCTACAAGTGTAGATTGACGCGAAGACCAGATTAAGTCATACAGGTGCAATTGCATTTAGTGTACACCAACTAGTGATCCTCATTGACAGGCAGTCGACACCGGCGCTGTTCAGTCACTCACTGACGGACAACCATTTCCGCTCCATTTTTTTGTCTGTAAAAGAGTGCTGTTTGTATAGTATTCTGTTAAATCTCATGCATTCACATTAAGTTAGTTAGTGTTCAGAATAACTACTGGTTGATCGCCCGAAACTTATGCACCGCTGCGAGTCAAGCCCACTTGGATGGAAACACAATGGCTTTAATGAGCGGTTCAACACGTGCGCCACTCTGAGTAGATAAATGGATTGGAAAACTGTCATTCAAAACTGTTGAATGAGGATCTCAAACCATTAAATGTCCTAGAATCGCAAGATATACAACATATGCACATCTACTCTTCCAATCACAAGTGGGTTCCTCGAATGGGCGAGTGAAAGCTTGCGCAACTCAGCCACTGCACATCGTCCTATGAATAGTATTTTCTCAATTGTGTCATAGTCGCAAAAAAACTTTGGCGGCACAGGGTTCGTTGATTTAGAATGGCGTAATACGAGATACTGGATTCAGCACCATCTGAAACACAAATGCTAATCTGAACACCCACTGAACACAGTTGCTAGTGCAACGATCCTTCAAGCAAAGCACCGTTTCTGGTCGAAATACACTTCATTTTTTCTTATCCCTATATTTTTTCTTGAATGCACGCCTCTACCTGACTACCTATGAGTAGTATAGTGTGATCGTCCGTCACCTCTACTTTAATACGAAAAAAACACATAAACCACACCGAAGTTAGTCTGAAATCTCGAAGTTAACCAGGCAAACTCCAAGTTGTGTGGTTGGTGATGAACGTGTTCTCATACATCTATCGTTCATGAGTATTCTTCAGTCAGAGCTCACAATAAAAAAGTGTATTGTAGGCTATCAGTGGTTACTCTGGTTAACTCCTGTAACTGAGCCCCGTAGGGTTAAATGGCAATTTTACATCAAATCTTCTCTCAGATTTTCAACTTTCTAGTATTTGTGATCTAAATTTGAGTCACCAAAATGTGAACACCAGGGGATCTCACATTTTGCTTTAACTGTCTGCAGCACAGTAGTAGCACGTCTCTTCAGTTAGTCATTCCAATAGCGCCGGCTGACTTAATGTCTCGTCTTACAGCTTCTCAATAAGTGCATATATCAACATTATTACGTCTAGTAGTACACATGAGTGTATGGTAGCGACGTGTGGAGTATATTTTTGTGGTACTGATAGGGGAACAGAACTGACGGCCTTTCATCGATCGTTTTTAAGGAATGTACAGATATCTGTGTCAATCTTCAGTTAATCTATTCACTCAGTGTTTCAGACGGTTAAATGTTAGTTAGCGCCATGTATAGCAAAAATTCTTGGAAAAGGGACGAATGCGTTTTAGTCGATCACATGCATAGCATTGACAGTTATTGAAAAACGCATTCTTGCTTCAGTGAAAGCCCCGGTGAACATCATGGATTCCAGTCAATTTCTCCATCGTTGTTCATGCTCAACTTTGAATGCTCACACATGACAATTTTATCCCGTTCTGTTTTTACGTGACGGAGTAGCAAGAACCTTCCTCATATGTTCTGGCTATAGCAACGCCCATGGTATCATTAACAAAGTAATTTTACTTCAAATTCTCAAAGATCCTGAAATTCAGATTTCAAATGTCAGGTTTCTGCTTGACTACTTTACCAGTAGCGGTTGTTCTACTAAATTAGATGGCCAAGCCTCTTCTCCATCAATCAATGACTCCTACATTACACAAGAAAACACCCCTTTTCCCATTCTTTTGTTCAGTTTATATTGCATTCGAGCCAATAAACAGTCACACATTTTTCATTGAATATGCAGTTGATTCGGCGTTGGTCAACAGGCATTCAACCACGCTCTACTCCCCAGCGTACTGGGCGGCTTTTTCATGGTATCAAGTTGGTCAGAGTCCACTAGATTGCCCCTTGAAACTTTCAGTTCTGGTCAAAAATTTTCCATCGCTCTCGAAAAGGAATCACTGTGAAAAACTTTCGAATGAGTGTTCCCCTCTTGTAAATAATGAACTTATACGTCAACGGCTTTCTGTTAAATATCTGGTGAATATTTTCGATAACACTTAACTGTTACTTCATATTATTTATTTTTAAAACAAAGTTCAGGGTCTTTCGTTTTATGTTCGTTGTTTTACTCCTCTGTCCAACAAACACCATTCGGTTGATGGATTTATTGAGGTTTATATACTTCTCAAATTAAGTGTTGTTCAACAGATGTTTCCTTGGTTCGTTGTCAAATGACTTCAGAGACATGCCAGATCTTTATGACACGCATCCAACTGCAATGGCATTTTTTCTAAAGATTCTGTTGATTTCACTCTAACGTCATTTCGAAACATCTGAACACCGTTCAGTAAAAAATCCTGTCGGGCCCAACCCAGCCCCTTGTGTTCAGTCCCTCCTTAATATGCCTCCATATCTTCCAGTAGATCCTTTCACAAACATTTATGTATATGCACTTGGTTGGGTTGTTCTCTGTTCATTCATTATTTAGATCAATTTCCCTGTAAACCCAACATTCTGGCTCTTGATTTAACATCAAACCTGAATCAGTAGGTACTCCTTCCAACTGATTCGAAATGCAACCGTTTTCATTAAACTGTTTTTGAGTTTCCCGTTCATACTAATTGGCTGTGCTAATTGTGAACCAGACACCTTTGTTCAAATGCCCTTTGTTTGCTGAAAACGTCAGTGTGTTTAAAAAAACACGGAAAATCTTTACTTTTTAAACAATCGACTTGATATTTTTGGCCAAATTGCTTGAAGAATGCAGCTAAATTTTTGACTGCATTTTCTTGATAGCTCAGAAAATAAAAATATCTTCAATGGAAAATGGTGTGCGATTCAATTATTTTGTAGAATTATACTGTCTGGTAGGGAAACCGGAAAGAGAATACATATGTTTGGCTCTTGTGTTTTCAAGTGATAACCGTCAAATGTGATATGTTAGAAACTCTGTAAACTATTACTACGACAAACTCGCAGCAAGACTACAGAGTAATGAGCCGTAGTTAAGCAAAACTCGCAATTTTAAATGTATGAAATACTTTTGTAGTATATCACGAAAAGTGGGCAGTTTGTTGCGAAAATAGGATATTCCCATATACTTGCTCACAGTAAGTCCAACCAATCCAAGCACAGCATTTTTTGTTCAAGGTTGTTTTGTTTTTTGTATTTTACACCACTTTTCACTGTTAGCCGAAACCTTGATGTCAGAAGCCTTATATACAGAACAACTGGACAAACTATCATGGTATCCATCAGATCTTACAAGTAGAAATGGACTCACTGATAGGCCAGTTTTCCGGGTACTTACCGTCCATACTTTCTGTGGCCAGTAGAGTCCAAATTCATGCTAATCCCAAGTGTGCGCACCAATAAGTTGGCGAGCTATACCAAGTGACACAAACCCTTAATAAGGTGGAACAATTACAACACACGCAGCTCGACTTCTGTTGATGAAGAATTTACCCTTTTCTTAGATCAGCGTATTACACAATGATTTTTTAAGCAATTTAAACGTAGCACAACATGTAGGTGTCACCGAAACTTGGCAATTTACAAGTTCCAATGCACTCCCGGTATGAGATGCAGTCGTTGTGTATTGGTAAACACTTAATTCTCCTTTTTATCGATCAAAGACTAATGGACAGTCTTCAGTATAGACGGATTTGACTGTTGTATGCATAAATTAATAGTTAACTGGTCGACTTCACCAGCAAAGTGGTGAAAAACGCAGCAAAAACTGAAAATACATTGGTCGATTCAGAACATGCAGGCATGCGAACAATTTTAAGTATTATTCACTGGGATCAAAACAAGGTGAGTGGTTCATCAGCACAAGCTGGTAGCCTAGTCCCATTAACTCCTCACTCAACGTGTAAATATATTAAAAAGTGGTATTGTTACTGATCCGAATTTGATAAAAGTGAACATCTAAATCTTATATATGAACCACAGGCCTTACGAGTTCAGTGATGTACGTTTCTTCACCTGTGCTATGTGTTGCATGTGGTCACTACAACGTGGATTTCGTTTGTATCCAAACAGTCTGGCTTCTTACAGCTGTTCAACCGTTATTATTACACCCATAATGTGGACAATCATCTCTCAAATAATGACGCATGTGTGGTGAGGAACTTTTGGCCAATACACTGGATAGTTGTCTACGCTACATCGGTAATGCTTGAAAACCGTTCGCATCGGATTACCTGTTTTTTCGGCTCAGGGCCACATGTGTTTATATCACATCAGAAATCCCAGCCCAGAGCGAATGCTCCGCAGTCAGTCACTCGAATCTCTCGGTGTGTGTGGCTGTTTGAATGAGGCTCAAAGCGACAACTTTCGACGTCACGAACCGAATTGAATTTTATGTACCTTTCTCAGTCCAAATCAACAGAAAATCCATCCTAATATTTCGAAGCCATATGGTATGGCTGTGTTGTATTTTAACCGAGTGACCGGAACATATAGGCTCTAAGACGACCGGTCCCAAACTGAGTGACCAGTTATCCTCAATCCACCTGTCACTTGTCGTTGAATAAATATTTTTTATAGATTTTTCTCACACGTAATTCACGCACTTAGCCTACTCATTGGAAGAATTTGCGACACAACAGTTGACAAGGTGGGCACTTAGAAAATTAACGAGTACAAGTTAATGATAAAATATACCATTCTGAAGTCTATCGGCATCCAAAAAGGGTGACTAAATACGACACTATTTCTCATTAAACATTTGAATCTGTAAGCGAAAGTGCTGTACGTACATTTTCCATCATTCGCATCGACAGCTGATCAGTCCCTGCATGCCATTGTAGAGAATTTCGAAGCATTGCGTGTTTGACAACCACGCAAACATAAATCAGAAGATCTATGGCTTGTAGAAAGAGTTGAAAATCCTTGTGCATAAGTTAACAACCATTGCAAACCCAAGTGTTAACAATATGTTCTTTATCATACACCTAAGAGATCAGGGTCTGGTCAATACCCGAACTTCAGTAGTTTCACACCTATCCATCACAAAGGCGCACTGGTGAATATGCTATTCAAACGATCAAGAGGAATCTGTACGCAGGACAGTCTTGCGAACGAATTAGACTTGATCACATCTACATTACAATCTAACGGGTATCCAAAAAGGTTCATAAAACGACATAGTAAACCGCAACCACCTCCCGAACAGGTGGACACGGTGAGAAAAAAGAGGGTTCATATAGAATTACCTTTTGTAGCATGCATCAAACAACTCAAAGACTGGTGAATTCGATTAAACGAACATTCAACGCAGCGGAACTCTGTGTATTAGCCCGGAACCAGAAACTGCCTGTCCCTTCAATCAAAGGAGATCAGCTTGTCAGTGCCACGTCATATTGCATTTACCAATTTACATGTAACTGCAAAGAAAGTTACACAGGCAGAACCGAGAGGTGCTTGATCTCCAGAGTGAAGGAACATTTGCCTAATTGGGTGCAGAGCTCTGTATTACAGAAGGACGAAAATGTGGTTGAAACACGCAAGCAACCGGCGTCCGCAGTCGCAAGACACGTCCTGACCACTGGTCACGGTATCGACTCAATTTGTGCATTCAGAATCCTATTGCGTCACTCCAATCCAAGATTCTTGCGGTTTGCTGAGGCGGTCACAATCAATCGACTGATGCCGACCTTGTGTGTTCAGAAACAATTGCTCGTGAACTTGACCCTTCACTGAACTTAGTGACTCTTCCTGAACCACTAATTGACTATCCACCCTGCTCCTCTAACTGCTCGATATAAAAAACCCGTTTCATTTTATTGCAAATTTTGGTACTGACTGGTCTATACGAAATGCTTGCATCTGCCATTTTTCGTGTTCTAACAAGTTTGTTCAAATTAAAACTCCACTAAATAGGTAAGATGATCTCAAGGTCTGAAACAGCATTTTACAGAAGACATTGTGTCATAATGACGTTTCCAACGCTCAGACTAATTCATTAGATCCGGAATGTCCTGGGTACACCTATGCCTTCGTTCTGGGACGTTCCATCTGGAGAAACCCAAGCGACATGATTAACACAAAAACACATGGTCATTAAGTCCGCTCACTCTTGCGCACCTTAGCCATTACCTTCATGTAGTGTTTGTAATTCGGTGTCAACTATAGATTCATTTGCATCCACAGCTCTTGTTATTTAGAGGAGGCCCTGACAGCAAAGTCATTAGAAGGACAAATGGTCATAATACCAGTAAAGCGCCCTACGTACAGCTTGTTATCCGATCTCAGCGGTAGATTCTACTGTAATCACGGTACCCAGTTTTCCGTCTCTAGTTTGTTGGAGGTAGCCAAGAGATCAAGCTTGTGCGTTACTTACTCCTGGTTTGACGAGTTCGCATGTAACAATATGGTCAGACGTTTTAGATCAACGTCTATCTAGTTTCTATTTGCAGTTCGTGGTTTCCAACATATAGTAATGTTGTACGCATCTCCTTCGCTGTGTGATCAATTACCACTCACACAGTTATGGTACCCGCGTCTAGAATGTCTGCATATATCTTTTAAAACGCATTACATCTTTCGCATATATAACTTTTCTGCTGATAGCAGATGAAAAATGAGACGTAGACGTGGGTAATTTTAACGATGAAGATCTCCAAAATAGGTGTCATCCTATCAACTGCATTGAAGTGTTATCTCTGTTTTTATACCTACTTTCAACAAAACACACGCAGATACTTCTCATACGGACTAGTTAGAGTCATCACCTTAATCCAAAATCCGTCAATTAGCAGGTGATCAACATTGTAAGAAAGCATACTTTACGAGATGTAAACAGTCCTTTCTATCTCCTCAATCGACTGTGTGAACATTCAGTCAGTTTTATTGCCCTAGAAGTAAAACCGTTCACCCCATGTTCACTACACATATGTTGATGTTCGTTCGTTTCATTGTCTTGTTGCCTTGCGCCAAACTTAAACAACCGGAGGTTTTACGTAATCGAAATGCTTGCACTCCGCTGTGTTTGCCATATAATGTCTCAATGAAATGTATTACAGGAACGTATTGTTGCAGTTTTGAAAGGTGGTCTGTTAAGTTATGCGCAAGAGTCCCGAAACCAAGTAAAGATTCTGGCACCTATATGAAATACAAGAACCCAGAGTTTTTGAAGTAAATATTGCCAGTAGAGCATTCTCCATATATAAAAAATACTTGAAGTTAAAAAGGGAATCCGTTGGTTTTACGTAATTTATATGTCTGCAATGAAAGTCTTCTGTTGAATTTGTAAATGTGTACATTCTTTTCTCAGCCTCTGTCTGATTTGTCAACATGATGGTGTTAATCACAAAATATCTATCTGTACATACCGTCTGACACCGGTATATATCATATATCGCAGTGTGTTTTTCCTAACCTCAGAACTGCAGACATCCTTTGAAGTATTGTCCCAGTTAATGGTTTCTTCTCTGCCACGAGGTAACACTGGTTGCAGACACTGGGTTGCAATATAACGGTCACACGATCAAGGTCGAAGTGGATACATGTGTACAAGATGATCAAGACGCCTGGAACGTGTGAGTTAATAATATATAAATGTATTGTTACAGTAACATTTAAACTACATACGAAATGTTCTGGTGCGAAACCGTGTGCACATTTCCTCTTGATCTTGCTTCACACATCGCGTTCAAGTGTCCCTTGAGAACAGAGCGGTAGAAACAACATGAATGAGTAAAGTATGAACTGATGTCAGGTTTCTTTATTTCAGCATACCTAAGGAAGCAAACTTGTAACTAGATAGAAAAAATGCATGTCTTGGCGGGGAGTGATTATCACTCAATTCAAAAAATTCACAGCACACGGCTATGTCATCACTGGTCAGATGGGAAGATCAACAGAATATACGGTGCAATATGAGCAATAATTCATGAAAATTAGATTAGTTTCTTGGTTAACACATAAGTATACAGGGTAAACACCATGCAATTAATTGAACTGTCTGCCCTGCCTCAAGTTTTTCAACCTGTTTGACTGAAAAGGAAACACTAGATTTGGGTTCCAGTGTTGTTGGGTCACATCACTAGTGCCACGACCAGGATTCGAATTCACATTGACGTTCAGATGAATTATCCTGGACGATTGTTGCGTAATGTTTGGAGAAAGCTAGGTAACCTACGCACTGGTCACAAATGAATACAATCAAACTTTTTGATGAACTAGGTTGTTCGTGCAGATGGATCGAATGGGTAGTTCTAAGCGGAGCAAAAAGGATAATGAGCGTCGGTTGAAACAAAACTGTGCTCTACTTGGATGGTTTAATTGCAGCAAAAATCAAGTTTGTTGCTATTTTTAAAAACGTGTTGACCAAGTTGTTCACCAAAATTCAAGGCTGGCGATTAAGTGTCGGTGATGTATAAGCTGTATTGTTAAAACTCTCCTACTGCCCGACCGTATTCAGAAGACAAATTAATGAAGCAAAATGTACAGTTGAGTTGTACACGCCGGATATATGATGAGAAGTAACTAGCACGTCAACCCCTTGGCTGATTAGCCGCCTACCACCTTCAGTGTTAGTTGGTGTACACTGGAAAGGAGTCGCTGTCCGGATAGAGAGGAGATGAACCATCCGGCGTTTCAGGTATAGAACGTAAAACTGTAAGGATAACTTACACACGTTAGGAATTCGTAAGATCATGTTCGCTTTCTGTCAACGATAGGGATGTTGCGTGAGGTTGATCCGAATATTATCTGGTATTGAGTTAACTACAGCATAATGTTACCCAACACAGCCCCTTAAACATCCGTTGACCGGTCTGTATTGAGGAGATGTCACATGCGACGTGATCTTGCTGGAGAGCCTGCGTTGCTTTCGTTCCATTAATGCAAGCCTATGTCACACCGTTATTTCTCACATCCTCCGAGTATAGACAGCTGACTTTCGGCTTGTATGTATGTAGAAAATGAACACTGCCGAGAAATTCCATGCAAATCTGAAAAAATCGGACGCATAGGAGTAATTTTAAATGTGGATAGTACTTTATGTGTGCAGATGATAATCGTGTGAACAGGTGTGAATAGCGTCATTAAAATGGCTTAACTTTGTTTGCTTATCTTCAGCTAGTTACACATCGTTCGCGTAGTTTGAACGAGGTGATAAAATGAACTGCTTTTTAACTGGTACAGAAATTTCATGCTAACTAGTGTAATCCATGTTGCATAACATTATCCGGTTGCCATCGAAGTGACGGGCTAGTCCAGGAATGTTTCTTGGAAGACACTGGGCTCATGACAGGACTGGTGTGGTCAACCTGAATTTTTATATCAAACCTTTACATTGACAATGAAGTTTTCAGAAGTAAATTCAGTTCTCATAACGTGCGTTCTAGCTTTTGTCAGCTTTAGCCCCTAGTCATATTGATTCCAATAACTTGGCCCATAATCTTGTAATTATAACGAACTTGCTAGCCCACACGCTGTCGGGAAAGTTCATATGTCTCAGATCTCTATTTTGTTTTAATGAGCCCGCTCAGAATTGCAGATGAGACGTTGACGAACCATTGTATGCATGACATCTGAATCACACTCATCCGCTCACTAACAGTCTTCACGCACCTACTCTATTTCATTGCACATCCCGTTTCGTAGCCCCATGGGAACGCAAAACAATTAAAATATACAGGCATATTACACATGCCTCCGAACCGAGCCATGATGGTTAAACAGATGGACGCCAGTTTTTATGTACGTATCTATTCTGTTATCCGTTCGATTACCAATTCGTGTATATAACCGACGAAATATTGATCAAACGTTTACCTGGTAACTAAATGCTGGCCGTATTAAAATTCATACTAGAAAAAAACGAGCAAACTCATTGAGTCATGGCACAAATGAACAGATGACTAGAATATTGAAAGTTCATAAACAAAGATAATCTATTTAACCGGATAAAAGAGATGATGTTTGAAACAGTACATTCTCTTAATTAACCTGATTAAAACAATGAGAAGGTGAAATTCATGTGATGTTCTCCGGAATAACATTCCGTGCACCTTGATCACATATGGACGGTTAACTCGGTGAAAATTATTCACATATCCATATGTGATCAGAATCCACGAAATATTGATCCGGAGATCATCTCATGAATTGCGCCTTCTCACTGCTTTATTTAAAAAAATGAACTAGATATCCAAATTTGGCCATTAGTAATAATCATCAAATATACTTTAAAACATATCAGAGTATCGGGCAGCGTGAATGGAAAAGCGTATTTTCAAAACGACCAGAAACGCGATTGTAGCAGGCTCAACTCATACGACTTATCGTTTTAATTATCAAAACTTTAACTAGTAGACAAATAACTCCGGGAAGTGAATTCGAGATGGCTAGACAATGGATGCTAACCATTACCCAAGTGATAGCTCTCCAGTTAAACAATCCCGCTCTTTGTTGCCACGGGAATGTTATCGAGCAGTTGTTGCAACCAAGGCTCACACTAGCTGGTCTAGTACATACGCGTGACTTACAAGTTAGGATTGTAACACGTTGACAAAAAACTTCGTTGTACCCAGCACAAACATTAATGAAGTTCAGTTAGAGCTGCGAGATCTTACTCATGGTGATTTATTTGACAAATGTTGCTTGTGCCTAGCGCCCGTGTGGTTTTCTTTATCCGTTAAGCTCCTAAACTTTTTTGCTAAAATGTTCTACTACGAAAGTTTTGAGACATAATCACCAGGTCGGTTCTGATAGTTTGATTGTTTTTTTAATTTTGTCTGCATGAGGCCTCCGGTCAAAAAGCTCTACGGTCAAACGAATCAGTTTTAGGAAAAGGCAGACGAATGTGAGTAAACAGATGGGAGGTGACGTAAAATGCTGCAGTTACATGTGTGTAGATGACTCCAATGGAGGCAGGAAATCAAAGCGAATGGGATGACATGATTTAAAAGTGTATCCCTCCACCTTGGGTAAATCACAGTGTGGAAATGGTCACAGCAATTGGACAGACAGAAGATAGGATTTTCAAGTTGGTACAATTTAGCTAGCTTAAAGTATGAGAAGAAACGGAACCTTTCAAAATCAGTTGTAACAGATTTTTTTTTGAAAAATCTCTCTGTACATAAAATCCTCAAAAATATATTCAATCCTCCCTGAAACTGTCGGGCCCTTGTTTAAAGTCTTAGTTCTGAAGACAGCACATTAGAACAAAAACGACGGACAGACCAGTCGCTTATTCCTATTGACCTACTAGTGATAGAGACCAGAATTAACAATTAAAAACGGCCTGCGTAAAACAGATTATCCCTTCCCAAGGATAAGAATCCAAATCGAAACAGTTGCAAACGGGTTGTGAAAATTTAACACGTGAGCTGAGGAAGTTTTAGGAGAACATTGGTTAACACGTCCTTATCACTCTGAATCAAGAGTTTAAGACGCAAACGCCTCAAAAGTTTAATTACCGATAAGGTTCTGATGACTAGAACAATTTTGTACAAGGCTGTTGATAGGTAACTAGTAAGACGTGTTTTCATATAAATGAAGGAAAAAGCTGTCGAATGTGAGCAATATGTAAGGAAAACTTCAGGGCAGTGGTGTGAAAGCTGATCCGGAAGGCAAGAACGGGTATGGAAAAATGGACCACGACGGTTATAAATAGTTTTTAATGACACCGTTGAATATCCTGTTTATTCACTGCTAGCTATACGAAGACCATTCAGCTGAATATAATACTGGGGTGTTTAAAAGTTTCCAATATTTCTGGAGGCGTACCCGGTTCTCACACAGGGCAAAGTATCTCCTCTTTGTTCCTATACGACGTAAGAAGTGACATGTTATCTTGTGGCGTTAGATGTTGCAGTCATCACTTGAAACCACTAGGCTGACAACATACTTAACTACAAAGCGAATGTTACCAAGCTATACTGTGGCACTGAAGGTACTTCATGGCAAAAAGAAATCGAAGAACCACACTGGCGCTACTCACTGGACACTCTAATGCTGACTGGTTTTCGTGTGTGTTGCTTGGTACTAAATCTCCTGGCAAATTTCGAGGAGTCCATGATTGACAATAGAGTGTGTCTTAGCTTATTTCATCACGATCAACCAATAAGAACGTTTCACTCCTTCAATCATCTTCGAATTAATAGTTCGTTAGCTCGTTTATTCTACATGAGCGTGCTAACTGACCAGCTGAAACTTGTTGTTAAGAACATGGGCCATAAGAAGGAAGCGACGCAGAAAGGATGATTTTTAACCAACATTCAAATAGCATCTAAAGACTTCTGTTAATTTCTAATGCACCGACATGTTGCCACTTTATAACTAAAGGCGGTCTACTTACTTCATACGTCCGAACGGAGGCACAAACACCGACAGCTGTTTATATCGTGTAATGCATATGACGATGGCATACGTCTAATTCGAGAGGCAGTTGACTCTTAAAATGGGCCCAAAGTACCTGTTCTAACTATGCAGTCTGATCCCTAAATGGTCAGCCTTACTGAATTCGTGACATTAAGAGAAACGTGTAGCGAACAAGCTTGTTTTCGGTAATTCATCATCAGGCTAAATACAACACTCTTATATGAGTTAATCATGTGTGAGGAAAGGTACAGTAAGGGATCAAACGGTTCATTATCAGTTTCAGAATAACCAGGTCAATTGTACAAATTATTTATGGCTGTTAAGATAGTGGTCATGATTACATAATCCGTTTGGTCCGGACGTGAACACCAGGTCATGGAAGGTTCAGTGTTTTACGAAACGTTTTCGAATACATAATGGGGAGGGAGTAGACGGATGACTATGGCTTCCGCGACTGTTTTGATTGTAAACCCGGTGCGCGATAGATAAGACGAAATAAGTCATTGAGATCGATTGAGTGGTTGGACTCCATGAGGTGTGCAGCGATAGAAGACGAGCAAGATTTTGACAAGCCCCAAGGTAGCCACACCGGATGATGCTCCCGGATGCGTTCGGATAGTCGCCGTGTCGTGCGACGTACATAGCTCGTACCACAGGAAAAAAAAACAAAATGATATACACAGTAAAAGGTAGCATGAACAGGCGATACATCTTTCAACTGAGGACGCAAAATCGGTATGGAATTAAACTGGACTCGCAGTTTTGCAGCAAAACAGGTCTTGCTTAGGGCTATGCTAAGTTTGTTGATTATATTCTTGGAGGCATTGTCACCCTTAAAAGGCAATGAAATATAAACAGACTTCTCCTCTACGGTGTGTGTGGATTGTCTAATTTTGTGCCACTTAATATATGTTTATACAAAAACTGTTCGGGATAGCCATTTTCAACCAGGACTTTGAATATGAATCGTTTTTCCTCTTCCAGGGTATCGTTCGAGCATATTTTTGTCGCTAGATCTACCATACATCGGATAAGGTTGGTTTTCTGTCTTAATGGTACAAAACTGTAGAAATTCGTATACTGTCCGGTCCACGTCAACTTACTGTCAACTGTCGTGACATTTGTACCCTACGACATGGATTTGTCGGACAAGTTCCGGTTTTTTAAACGTACACCCTATTAGCTTCCTATACGACTAGCATATTCTTTGATTATGTTGAGGCATACCTGCATGACTGGACACGAATACCAAAGTCCGGTGCATTTCACTAGCATAACTGGTATTTGCTGGCCTATTGTCACCCTAGCAAGGACAATCTTACACCTACATACACCGGTGTCTGCCCGTCCAGTTGCCTAAGGAAGACAGACTTCATAAGAGGACGGTAAATACCCAGTATTCTCATCGTAAACGCATTCTGGAGCGGGTAGAAAACTTCACCAATACAGCTAGTGTACTAAGCCTTCATCGAGGCCTACCTGAATCAGCCTCTCAGTAAGAGAGCATCAGCGGCGACCGGAGTACCACAGCTGACGTTGAAATACACCATGCAAACTATCAGACCAAAAAACTTGTGCACTAAATCCGCATTCACAATGAAGTTACGTGTGAACCAGATGCAATACACTCAATAACAGCTCTGTTTACTCTATTTTCAGAGCAGATCTAGGTGTAAGAGACAAATGTGGATACAGAATTAAAATGGAAGATTTCGACTGAAACACAACTCTCCTGAAACTCAGTGATATCAGATTTCGGGAGGGGGGTGAAGTTATACGTAAAATATGATGTGATACTAAGTAGTAAACGATCGTTTGTTATGGCTGCAACGACATAGTGGTAGACACCGTTACATTCAAAGATAATGTAACTTGGAGTTCTAAGCCCGAAAGTGCTAAGAACATGTTTTACTAATGTGCAAAATAAAACTCCGGTTTTCTATCCAGAAAAAGCCGGTTGGCTGTTCTTCTCACAATGCGGATTTAACTAGAAAAACGTAAGCTGCGTCTAATTTACATTTTCATATTAGTAGCTAAACGTGCTAATTTGTTGCGTTGTACAAACCGGATGTGGTGGGGCAGTAAATTTTTAAATATCGCGAGGTGACCGCCTTACTTTCAAAAGTTCCAACGCTGGCTGAACTCTACTATCAACTGTTTTACTGAATAACCTTTCGAAACTGGGCGCAATGAGAGTCGGTTGAACGTGGAGGAACGAGGGACATGTAAAATGATTAATTCGTTCACCTAATGCACTCAACAGCCAAATGCTAGCAGACGTCTTCACACATACTGAGGGCCACAAATGGATTCCAGTTCACGCTATCAGTTAGGATGTGAATAAGTACTACTTTTGGACTTTCGTATCCCCCAAAGTCTTAAAAAAACTACCACCATATACATCATAGAAAAATTTCTATCTAGTTAACCAGAGAGACCACATGATGGGGCCTCAGTTTTCTTATTATTGACCCAACTCAGGGACTTGGGTCTTGTTGAGTGAAAATCGCTCATATCCCAGTTAGCCCATTTGGAAGAGACGCAAATGACTGGAATTTCGTCTCCATTTGTACTTTTCTGTAATATACTCGTTCGCCATGACCTGAATTTGGAACTCCAGTCTGATTACCTGGAAGGTCAATGCGACGATGTGGACTTTACAGCAAACAGGGTGAAATTTCGGGAGCCGCATTCGTTTATGAGCAAAGTTCAGGTTGCTCGGTGGTCTCTAAAGGCGATGTAGTGGTTGTCTTGATCATAATTTTTTACAGGCTCTTTTAATAAAAAAACCAAAACGTACCACTTTATTAACTACTTTCATCAATAAATCCTCACTACTCCAGAAAATTACTACTCATAGTTGTGGCATCTGATTCTTTCTTATTTTAAAGTGAACTGCTGGAATACAGAACTTCAGACTTGGTTGGTATTAACCACTCGTTGTCAGTAGGTTGATGTTGTTGGTTCGCAGAATTGAAAACCACGTAATTTGTATCTTGGGTTGATGTTCAGCATGAATTGTCCCATTGGAACACAAGACCATTTGGTATCAAACGAATACTAAATTTCACTAGTTCACTTATATTTGTTAAATTATTTATAACCAAATGTTTTTCTCCCTCTGCGATCATGTCCGTAGACTAACGTATTGCCTTGTGTTTTCATCAAAGCATTTCTGTTTGAAACCACGCATCGTCACCAAACAGCCTGTTCTTTTGAGAACGTCTTCAGCTGGCATATTTCTTTGCGCAGTTTGATCATCACACAAGTAAACACGTGCATCTTTGCTCTTTTTTCCCACAACACCCCATCTCACAACCGCACACAAAATTTCGACTTTGTGTGTTACGCCGCCAGCAAGGTAAAGGGGTGGTTGGGGGTGATGAAGGTATTCAAGACTATGCTCACCGATCAGTCGATCAAACCAGAAAAATCAATTCAGACCGTTGAGATTTCCCCCGACTCGGAATGGACTATTTGGACCGACTGAACTGATGTACATCTTGGGTCTGATCGAGCTTAGTAGTTACGAATATGTGCACATGCATGTGTATATAAGCACACAACAGTGTTCTAGAAGTAGATTTAATCTGATTACTCGTTGAGATTGAACCAGTAAATCTCGTGTGTAGAACATGCAGCCGTGTTTCACCATGTTCCACACACTCAACACTGATTGACTCAGTCATGCGGGAACACACAGACCACTGAATTCTGTTAATTAAATAAGGTCCGTATTTGAAGGGTGTCTGACCACGTGTTTCTTTGTTTGTGTCACAAACGCGATTGCTTGAGAAAGAAAAAGGAGGCTTAACTGCAAACCTGAACAAGCCAGATAAATTGCAAATCTGTTCCTTCCTGCGTTTGATGAAAATATCAAATAACCTGATGGAAATAACGCATATGCTCGAAGTGATTCACGTAGACTCGCTCGTTGCAATGTCGATTTTCCGGATCGTTCTGCACAAAGTCAGCTTGTCGAATTGGAGGTTCAACTGGAGGTCAGTAGCGGCTCATTTGTGTGTCTGATAGCCGCTGATTAAAAATGATGACAGCATTAGAATCGAGAAGTTTGTGTTCAATATGCGGTGGATGTATGGTAACAAACGGCAAATTTTGCTCAATCAACCCCGACTTTCGACTGTAAATGAAACAGATGAAGATCACATTTTTATTTAACTGCTAGTGTAATGTGATTACAGCATTAGTTATTTCATTTGTCAAAAATATTCTGTAACTTTGTACAGCCGGTATTCCGTGTGGACACTGCTTAGTGATTTTGCCACAAGCAGACAATCCGCTTTTGAAATATTTTGTCTACAATGTGTATCACGTGACTAAAGATCAAGCCATTGTGGGGCGACTATTCAGTGTTTGAGATCAGTCAAGCATACATGAGAATATAATGAACTGACTGGGATGTTATTATAATCGTTGATAGCAGATGAACCTTCTTTGAAATAGAAGACAAAATTTGTGGTTAATATTTTAGAACAAATGCTTGGAAAAAAAATGCGAAGGTACTGGCAATACGCATCAGAACAATGTGAACCTGAATAAAATTGTTCAGAATCACAATAAGCCTAAGGCTTCAACCTATTCTTTGAATGATGGTGAAAATTGTTCTCTGAACTACAAAATATTGCTGGTAAGCAGTGTGCGATTTTATTGATACAAAATGAAATATCACTCACATTTGATCGGAACATTTGCGACTGGACGGATTTTCCGTCCGATTTTTCGGATAAACAAACGACATCCAACATTAAGCACTGATCAATTTAGCTAATCTTCTGAAGTGGAAGCACAATAGCTGTCCTTTTTAACTATAGTAGTGGAATCCCTGATTAGGGCTTCTCCCCAAGCTGAAACCACCAGAAATCGTTAAACCTGTCGAGAAGTATTTTCGATAATGGTGGGTAGCACGGGACTTTGGTGAAGTTGTCATCACATCAAACATTTGAAAACTCTGCATGTGACATAATCCCGGTTGTGACTAGAAGATTGCTCAAACAGAGTGAATCGAACGGACCAATAGTGAAAATTCATCTACGAGGTCGCGAGCCATTCATTCTCTCCGTAAAGTTAGAGATTAACAGAATCAATCGCCTATTACAAAATATCTCTGGAGTTATCTGTTCTCAAAATTATCTCCACTGTGACCCCAAAATCCCTTGGGAGCAACACGACAGATCGTATCCGTCGGGTGTATCATTCAACGTGGCGGAACTCTAAACCGATGCACCTTCACGAGCTATTTTCACTCAGTTCCCGTTGTTTTCATCATATTTTGGCTTGATTTTCATAACACAACCTTATATATTGTTCGGGTTCACTAAAGGATACACGGCCAGTTTGCTCCAACAAAAGTGAAAGTCAGGCGTCCGGCTTTTTACAAATATATTTCTGTGGAGTTACATTTAAAAAATTGATGGCAATATGTTGAACCTGGTTGCAACGTTATCCATTTGTCATTCTTGATGTTTTTGAACTGCAGGACAGTATTTTAGTGTTTTATATGGCTGTAAGTTGAATATGCACACAACCTGATGAACAGGCATTCCACTGTCCATGATGAAGATATCTGAAAATGTGTTTACGCAATGAACGCTAGCACAAGAGGTCAAAATCGTCTTAACCCATTTTAATCAGCACATCAATTGCACCCAATAGCAAGTTTTTCTGTGTGCAATCCCGTGTTACTGATCTAACAACCCGAGGATGCAATTCACCCGAAATTCACCATGGTTACATTTCTTTGATTAAAAATAAGCAAATATACAAGTGTGTACTCAATAGGGAAAACATCCACAGGATGGAGGTCACAGATCAAATAATTAGACAAACAAGCTATTGGGAAAATTTTCATTATGGGGCAGAGAGATGTTGCCAGCTAGATATTACTGACATTTGTTATGCCCAATAATCGTCTTGACATACCTCACAACCACACTGTTGACAATCTAAATGGTGAAATGCTCCACAATTGCTTGTAATGTAAGCACAAGTGGTGTCTGTCTGTTCAATGATGAACACAGTCTGTGTGCAACACAGTCTTTACATTTGCGCAGACATGCGTGCAGTTTTAGTAACAGGATTATCGGGGTAGCAAACTGACCAATAACTGACAGTATACAGCAAAGGAATGCATGCACAACTCAAAACTGACGTATTTTTACAAGTGATATTGAATGATATTCAGCTACACTCGGAAAAACATTTTTTTTCACCAAATGAAAAATGTCTGTCAATCACTCTTATACATTCGGAATCAACTTGTTTCGTCGATGAAACTGCTTCGAAGTCATCGAACAGATTTCTGAAATTATAGCACACCTTGAATCTTCTCTTCATCTCAGTACTTAGTCCATGACATCGAGCTTTCAGTTCATTGTTTTTTAAATAAACAGATGTTACCAAGCGTCAAAATTCTCATTAATCGCACCAGTCACAAATTTAAAAGTTGACAGAATATATACTCAGAATAAACAGGGAATTGCCGGCTACTCACATGATCACACAGAGTAACACGGCACTCAAAATAAGTGCCTCGGACATATATATGTTCACAGCTTATAACACCCGTATTGAACCAAATTATCCAGCATAACCACACAGTAGAGCTAACTGTTTCAGCTTGGTAACCTGTTATCTTTTTGTTACCAACAGGATTTCGTGTAGCACATCCACAAAAATATGATGGCTGTATAATGAGTTCATGATTAATTATGCTATGAAATGGTAGTCTAACTACATTGCCGAATGCTATGTCAGTATAACTTCGAATTGATATATATTCTATATACTGCTTCCCATCCGTAGAAGAGGCAACTGAAGCAGTGGCATATAGCTTGCTCAGTACTAATAGTTCAGTTTGTAAGCTGTGACAATGTAAAACAACGAGTTCAATGTAATGCCCATCCTGGAAAAGTGATTGTAACGAGAAACTCGTTGATGTTCGTTTCATGTGAGTCACCGGACCACAAGAATAAAAACTTGCCTGCAGATAATCGGCGTTCATCAGAGAGGTACATCAAATTTTACTTGTCGACCGGCTCAGTGGACACAGGCTAGCAGCTGGTACAATTTGAAACCACACAGAGACAACGGGATAAGAAATGCTGAGCCTTTAATCACTGTGAACAAACTGTTTGTGACTTGACCAAAGTGAATGGAGTGCACAGTGGAAACGCTCTGCTTGTGATAACCGAACGAAAGGGTTAAATAACTGCAATTTCTTCATGGAAATCAGAAGCCACTCGACAAAGCAAACCACTCTGTAACCATTATGAACAAATCTACGGAACCGTACGACTTTAAGAATAACTTGGTGAAAAACTGATCTTCGGCGCGCGAGAGTCAATGATGACATTCCTAGGTTGATGCTTGTTGGTTGCCTCGAAATTCGCGATATTAAGAGGCAGCTCAGCAAATGATAATAGACCAAATGGAAAGCACGGTCTGGTGTTACAGGCTAAGGTTGTAGAGAATTTAGAATGAGCTTTGGATTCGTGTGAACTATGCGAACTGAGACAACTGCATCTGAAAAACTTGTCTGGGCTACGAAGGCACTCACCTGCGATGTCAACACGATAAAGCTTTTACCGGAATGTTGAAATACTATGCAATCGTGAAATGTCAAGATTGAAAACAACTGTTTTCGGTCATTCTCATTAGGCGTATATATGGGATTCAGTGGATCTATATATTTGGTTTTATGCAATTATAATAGTCATCAAACCCGTTTATGACTGTAACCTGGAACTGTTGGGTAAGTTTTTTGTTTCTATACATGTATCGCATAACTGAAATGTGAAAACGTGCTAGTCGGGTTACTGAACAAACCAAGTTCCAAGCGTTTCACGTGTGTTTGGGCACAGGAGGCGAAAAGCCAGTACGTATTTCTTTTGGGGCTTTAGTGTCTGATTTTGATCTTCTGTGCTGCTAATAACTGCTTGACCATAACAACTCGAGAATGGACGCACGGCACTTCGTAAACGGTTGTGAAGGTTCTGTTGAAAGTGAGTTGGTGACCCATCTCAACCAGATGCGATCCGGTAGCACTCAAGATGGTTTTATTCACACTGCTTTTATAGCCGTTTTGGAGGACGCCTATAGATCCTGTCCGGTAGTCGCCGAATAGTTTTCCCGAACTAGAGACAGTTTAAAAACAACAATTGAGAGAATGAATACGAAATGGCGAAAAAATGTTTGGCAAACTATTCTGAAGATGTGACACCTAAATCGGTCAACGCTTAAGTGAAATTACGTTCTGCGCCACACGGTGTTAATAGATGAGCATGTTTTTCTACCGGCAACTGATTAGTTCTTTAGTTGCTTCGCGTTTAAAATCTAAATTCAAAAACCAGCTTTCTTCCCCACTGTTTCCCTCACTCAGTAAACATTTTTGATTTCGTGTTTCTTCCTAGAACTTTCTCCTGATCTTCATTCTGATTCCTACCCCCTCCGATTTGCTCCAGTTTGCTCTATGTGACATCTGACGTGCACACCGTTCTCCCTGTATCCGTTAGACAACGAATCTAGCTTCGTTTGTGTTTTATTGAAAAAAACTTAAACACCTGGCGCCCTATTGCGTTCACATCTTTTTTCATGAACGGATTCTTGGAAGGATCAGTTCAATTTGCTCTGCAATGCCTTAATAAAAAAAACCTCCTTCTGTTCCTTCAGGGTAAAATGGGCGTCCGGGTTTGCATGACTGATAGCCAATAGAAGATCTTACGCATCAGTGGTGTGTTTAATCATACCCAATATATTATTAACAGAACGCTTATAGAGCAGAAATTTGAAAAAATGCAGGTTCTAACTGATTACTTTCAACTTTGGCCATAAATAAGTCCGCCGGCAACAGGCCAGTTGAGGAACCCTCAGGTACTTCCATCCTTCTGTCTAAGTAAATCACCATCAAAATAAAACTGAAAACTAAATGTACACTCAGCCGAAATACTAACTCAATTAATTTTAGCCAGTGTGTTTACATAAGTATCTTACTAACTCTTTAGGCTGCACAATTGTGGGCGATGACGTGACATCTGGGGAAAGCATCTGGTGATTTCAATTTCTGAGTCAGTCAATATAATTCATATATTAAAACATATATCGTAAGTTATATGGAGTCATACTTGCTCCGACTGGTTCGCGTCCTTGGCCTAGCCAACTAGATAGATTATGACACGGTGAATTGTTTACGCAAAAAATCGGACCTCATGGCAACCCATCTTCCCTGACTTTGAGCAGTCCGTACCGTCTTGGAATAATCTTACCGGTCGATCTACTTTCCTTAACAGTATCTGCATCGGTCACGCCAGTCTGTTTCATTTGACAACTTAGTTTGGACAGGTTTTCTTCCACTCTTGTTTTTTTCACTTCATCCCAATCCCATCTTTCTGAATTACGGTTGACCAGACAAAATATGATCAGTCCGTCCAAGGGGACGATAATGGTTTGATAAATTAACTTAGAATACCAAGTGAGCAGAAGAGTGCCTGGGCTACCGAAATAGATGAAGAACCAGAAAAGATGATCGCAGCTAGTCTTGCTGCACAATCAGTTTGACTGAGTTAGCTGGTTAACACGATTCAGATGAACAGGTGAGGATGGGTTGAGAATATGCATAAATGGGGTCCTTAGGTTAAGGTGCGCGCTTGGTGTGTGCTTGTTCATCTTCAGTGAATGCTCATTTGAACGTTTATGTAAATCAGAGGATGACGGATTTCGTAATCGTTAATCACAATGTTTCTGTTACAAGTTAGCTGGTTCAGATATCTTCACCAGTATTTTCGCCTTTTTTATTACTCGTGGGTATACAACTAACGTCGTCCGTTTGTTGTTAATTAATAATGCGATTCCTGCAGTGATGCCATTAGGAAGAAGTGTCGAGTCATTAATGGATAGGTGTTCTGATAAACGCGAGTACTCTGGCGACAGGGCTGTCAAAACTCGGTTAGATAATGTCGTAGTTTGGAAGGATGCACGTGATACATCGGTTTCAATTTACCTAAGTGTTGCATATATGACATTAGATGCTGAGAACAGTCAAGCTTTACTGCATTTGCTTTTACAGAAAGCCACACTACACAAGTGGCCTTGAGTTATTTCTCTAGACAATTGCTTGAATATGTAGCTGTACAAACGATGTTTCCCATGCACCGCTCCGCCTTAACGTGTAACTGCAGAAACCCGGTACCATAATTGGCGCGTTTCACAGCCTGTCAGTCTGGTTACGGATCAGACACAAGTCCGGGTGCACGTACACATCCCAGGTTTGTTCAATTAACTCAACAGCTGTTCTGTGTTTTCAGAATAGCTTGCTGCTATCCCACAAATAATACGTGACCTACAAAAGGAGATCTACTGTCCATAGAATGTCACTGACATATTCGAAAGCGTTTAATCGCTATTACTGTTCTTGAGGATAAATTTCTTATTTTCTTGTCGTTCCTTTGTACAGCCTACTGTACTAAAAAAGTTCAAATTGGATGCTCACGCTTTTTTATAGGGGTGAATTAGGAAATTTTATTACGCCACCTGCTTGCTACGCTTTACTTAGTGAATAGATGGGAAAATTAACGATTGCAAATTTGGATCTGGTAATCCATTAGGTTAACCAAAAATAGAGGCCAGATTCACACGAATTCACCTAACAGTCCCCTTGGTAAAAATGTACTTGTTCGTCGAAACTTCTATGAAACAATATGCCAGTACTGGCATAATGCCCTAGTCCAGTGGATTTACTTGTCTCTGCGCATTTACCCACGTTTTACTTAAAGTGTTCTCTTCATTTTATACAGTGGTCGTTACCTAAATCGGTTTATAAGGTTCAGCAGTGCCGTTCATTTCGTTAACACAGCTTTTACTCAACAATGACGCTAACCTGTGTTTCACCTGCCTAAGTCAGATTAAAATTGACCCAAAATATGATAACAGCATACCAAACCAAATAATCCGCTTGTGAAGGTGTAGACCAGTTGAGACGACAGAATGGAATTTTTGTTTGTCATTCACAAAACGATTATATTTACCATCTACACAGGTAGTTTCTGGGTCCGGGCTATTACACAGAGTTCCGCTGCGTTGAATGTTCGTTTAATCTAATTCACCAGTCTGAGTTGTTTGATGCATGCAATAATCACCTTTAAAGGACAATTCTATATAAACCCTCTTTCTCCTCACTGTGGCCACCTGTTCGGGGGTGGTTGCGGTTTACTATGCCTTTCTATGAACCTTTTTGGATACCCGTTAGATTGTAATGTGGATGTGATCAAGTCTAATTCCTTAGCAAGACTATCCTGTGTACAGATTCGCCTTGATCGGTCCATCAAAAACGCGCACTGGCGAATATGCTACTCACACGACCAAGGCGGATTTGTACACATGATAATCTTGCGAACGAATTAGACTTGATCACATCTACATTACCATCTAACGGGTATCCAAAAAGGTTCATAAAAAGACATAGTAAACCGCAACCACCTCCCGAACAGGTGGACACGGTGAGAAAAACGAAGGTTTATATAGAATTGCCTTTTATAGCATGCATCGAACAACTCAAAGACTGGTGAATTCGATTAAACGAACATTCAACGCAGCGGAACTCTGTGTATTAGCCCGGACCCAGAAACTGTCTGTCCTCTCAATCGAAAGAGACCAGTCTATCGGTGTCACCTCACATTGTGTCTACCAATTTACATGTAACTCCAAAGAAAGTTACACAGGCAGAAGCGATAGGTGCTTGATCTCCAGAGTGAAGGAACATTTGCCTGAATGGGTACAGAGCTCTGTATTACATAAGGACGAAAATGTGGTTGAAACACCCAAGCAACCGGCGTCTGCAGTCGCAAGACACGTCCTGCCCACTGGTCACGTTATCGACCCAATGTGTGCATTCAGAATCCTATTACGTCACTCCATCCAAGATTCTTGTGGTTTGCTGAGGCGGTCACAATCAATCGACTGATGCCGACCTTGTGTGTTCAGAAACAATTGCTGGTAAACTTGACCCTTCACTGAACTTAGTGACTCTTCCTGAACCACCGATTGACAATCCACCCTGCTTCCCTAACTGCTCGATATAAAAACCCGTTTCATGTTACTGCAAATTTGGTACTGACGGGTCGATACGAAATGCTTACCTCTGCCAGTTTTCATGTTCTAACGGTTTTGTTCAAAATTCTGAAGGGAATGAATTGTTTCAACTTTTCTCGATGTGTCAATGTTGATCACTATGCAAATGCCCACATAGCAGGCCTGATCAAACGTTCCCTACTGAGCACTCAACTGCGTTTATTTGTAAACTATGATGCCACCGTCTGATCGCACGTAAAATGTACTTAACAAAGATTGAGAACTCCACGCATATCGCCGTAATAAGAGAAAGCTAGCAATCATCTGAATGCACACCAATCATCATATTAAGTCCGGAAAAAATTAATTTCTTTCAGGGAATTACGGTGCATTTTCTTCAAAAATCTGTTTGAAAAGCTCTCATTAGAAAAAGTTAGTGGCTTAACATATCATTTTTTGAAAATTATGGAAAGGTAACGGAACACCGAGCAGTTTTCGTTGATATTAGTTGCTTTCACACTCATTTTTGAAAAAAAACTTTAAACAAAGAAAAATTGATTAAATTTTCAGTTTTTCTCAGAAACATCAGAATAGTTCTTATTCTGATAGTAATTTTAAGGTGGTTACAAGATCAGAAAGTTAGAAAAGATAACTGGACATTCAGTCAGCCAGACGAGTGAACTCATTTACAAGCACTTCAATGTCTGCTTGAAAAGTGGCTGAATATTACACCTTACGGAATGCGATATCAGCCTGTTCGTAGATGTTAAACTGTTCAAAGCATTTTCTCTAACAAATGCCAAGAAGAGTTGTCGGCCTGCGAGAAAATAGAACGGAGAGCACTAGTGTTTCAACGAACTGAGAAACTATTACATAAGATCGATAATGTTAACAACACGCCATCTTAAACAACAGGGATTACTTGTGTATTCCTGCCTAAATCATGCGTGACATACAGATACACGGCAGCGCGAAACCATTAGGCTCGTTAACCGACCGCCAGGCTATACGGTTTCAACTGATAGTCGACAAATGTAACCAAGGGGTAAGTTTTGTAAAGCCACAAATTTTCACGTCTTCAGACTGCAACCGTCACATTTTAAGGGTTTCCGAGCATATATTAATGCTAGCAGATTTGGATTATTTGTTGCTAGTTTCTCCCGTGTATCTGGTTGTTACAACTGCTGTTACAGCAAGAACAGAGTATTTGATTGACAGTGTGATTTTGATTAAATCTGAGAACTTCACGCACATGAAAATGGCTGTCAATTTTGGTAAACATTTTCAGGATAGTTTAAACTATTATTCTTCCTAAAACACTAAATCTTTGGGGTGATCTTAGGTATTAAACTGTTGTAAGTTCTGGACGTACATTCTCTGATGTATGGCAAACGGAGCGAAACACAAAGCCAGAACAACGAACGGACCTGAGGCAACAAATCAGCTGATCAAAGTCGATGGAAAACCGATTCAAGTTCAACAGTACACTGAGTTGTTTCTAAGTAGATAAGAGCGGTTTCAGTTGCATGTCGAATATCAAACTGACCTTAACAAACTAGAATTTTGATTACCTACCGGCATTTTAGAAATTTGCTTTGTATGTGAATATTTTAATTCCTTCTAGTTCATCCTAAGCTGAAGCGAGCGTAGTTTTAATTCCACTGGGAGGTTTTGATGATTGGTTGTGTCGTCTTCGCAGGTGGCAAAAGTTTTGGTCTTGTGAGGGCTAAAAATCATAGGAAGAGAGAGAGCACGTTTGATTCATTGCCGCCTTGCGGTTCTTGCGCATCCACAAGAAAAACAGCTTAAATTTGGCTTCTCAAGCGGTTTGTACAATGCAGTGGAGAAGGTATTATGCTGTGGTAATCGGTAAAGTTTATGAGGTATCCAGTCCTGCCGTTTACACGTTGCTCCGGTTTATAATGCAACGCCCCAGATCCGCGAATGAGTGTGGCGATCAAAAACCTTATGCGACGAGATCAGACCTCGAGCTGTTACGCTGCGGTTGGAGCGGTACAGTAGTGTGTTGGAAATTTCGACTCACAGATTATCCAAACCCCGACACAACAGAAGATCTGACGAACTGCCAATCCAAATATCGCGTTAAAAATACAACATCAGGATTGGGTGAACGGTCTCAGTGTTGTGTCTTCCGATATTTGCCGATTTATATGTTCCGTATTCCACCAATCAACATAGAGTTTATGATGTTGCGGGTACTAATGAGATCAAACAAAGACAGACTGTGCTTTCTCTAATACTGTTGTACATCCATAAATTCAGCATCTCAATTCATTGATAACAATTGCTTGATGCTAACAGTACCAGGTCTTCTCCTTATTAATTACGTGGGAGGTATCAATTCACGTGTGAATTTAAGAACTATTCGAAGTCCCTAATTCCGAATATCAAAAGAACTTTAGTGGCGTCACAATTTCAAAATTTTCTTGTCAAAAATATGGATAAAGAAGACAGTAGGCTAATATTAGACGATTTATGTCCGGACTACTTTCGCTGTATCTTCACGAGTGCACACAACAGACCATTCATATA